>JAKTQJ010000131.1:0-27015 GCA_030558835.1 Blastobotrys illinoisensis | reverse complement strand
ATGGCGGGTTGCAACTTGCCTATGCAAGAGAATGTGAATTAACGTTAATTGAGTCCACTAGCGGGGGTCTGGGGGCTGGCCCCCAGCCACGGGGGGTTTGGGGGGCAGCGCCCCCCAAGAGCGACTAGGAAGGCATTTGAAGCTTGTCAGGAGAGGAATTGGCATGGAAACGTGTGCTTATGGGTGGTTTAAACCGGCCTATGCAAGCGAAAGTGAATTAACGCTATTTCAGCGCAACAACGGGGGTTTGGGGGGCAGCGCCCCCCCAAATGCACTCTAAGAGGGTACTGGACACCATTAGTGCTAATTTGGCGCGCCAATGGCTGATTATGGCGGGTTGCAACTTGCGCCTATGCAAGCGAATGTGAATTAACGTTAATTGAGTCCACTAGCGGGGGCCCGGGGGCTGGCCCCCAGCCACGGGGGGTTTGGGGGGCAGAGCCCCCCAAGAGCGACTAGGAAGGCGTTTGCAACTTGTTAGTAGAGGAATTGACGTGCCAATGGATGGATATGGGTGATTTAAACTGGCCCATGCAAGTAAATGTGAATTAACGTTAATTGTGTCCACGAGCGGGGGTCTGGGGGCTGGCCCCCAGCCATGGGGGGTTTGGGGGGCAGAGCCCCCAAAGGGCGACATGGAGGAGTCCCTAAGAGCGAGTAGGAGGAGCATAGCGGGGCAAGAGCGACATGAGTCTAGCGAGGCATTTCGGGGTTACGGCGTAACAAAGGTGTCCCAGCGGCGGCGGGACGCGCGGCGGCACGCGGGTTAGTACCTGTCAAAGGCGCGGTACCTGCGGCGGGCAGGCGCCAGCGGACGGGGAGCGCCGGGCATATGGTTTCGGGGCGGCAATAAGGACAAGGCGACAAATGGCCATTGTCTATTTTGGTCGCGACAAGGCGAGATGAGTGGGCAACGGCCCAATTTCCGCGCTCCAACCAACTATTCGACGAACGACTATTCAACCCACGCACAACTATTCACGAACAACTAATCAGCGCACAACTATTCAGCGAACAACTAATCGACGAATTATTCAGCGAACGAATCGACGAACTAATCGACGAAATAATCGACATACTATTGAGCAAACTAAGCAACTAATCAACTAATCAACTACTGATTTGTACGGTGTCGGGGATGATAAAGCCGCCGACGCCGCCCCACGGATCGAACGGATCGAACGCAGCGAACGGATCAAACGGACCAAACGCAGCGATCGAGGAGATCGAAGCGCCCGTCACCCCAGCGCACTCACGCACGCCGTCCAACGCCGCCCTCGAAGGAATGGAAGCGCAAGGCTTGCGGGTGGGGGGAAAACCTCCCAACCCCCCGTTGGGCCCCTTTGAACAAAGCGCTCCGACCACGACAGACGACACAACCATGGCAGCGCGCGAGGATGGCGGCGTCACGCCAGTGCCCAACGGCCACCAGCGGCACCACTCGTACGCACCTCTGGCCAGCGACACCACGCCGCCGCTGACGCCCATTGAGCCTCTGGCGGTCGGGTCGCCCACGCGATCGGGCCACCGCCGCACCCTGACGGTGCCCGTCGCCAGAGCGCCGCCGCCGGCAAGCCCTGCGGCGCCACAGGCTCCGCAGAGCCCGGCACAGAGCCCGGCACAGAGCCAAGGGGCGAGCCGCAGACGGCGCTCGCTCGGCGAGTGGGACTTTGTCAAGACGATTGGCGCCGGGTCCATGGGCCAGGTCAAGCTCGCCCGCAACCGCCGCACGCAGGCGCTGTGCGCCGTCAAAGTCGTGCCCCGGGCCCACGCCGACAAGCGGCGGCAGCACAAGACGAGCGAGAGCGACGAGGCCAAGGACACGCGCACAATCCGCGAAGCAAACCTCGGAAGACTCATCTACCACCCGTACATATGCAAGCTCTACGAGGTGCAGCCCATGACGAACCACTTTTACATGTTCTTCGAGTACGTGGCCGGCGGGCAGATGCTCGACTACATCATTTCGCACGGGTCGCTCAAGGAGAAGCAGGCGCGCAAGTTTGCGCGGTCGATTGCGTCGGCGCTCGACTATTTGCACCAGAACTCGATCGTGCACCGCGACCTCAAGATCGAGAACATACTCATCTCCAAGTCGGGCGACATTAAGATCATTGACTTTGGGCTCTCGAACATGTACGCGCCGAACACGCTGCTCAAGACGTTTTGCGGGTCGCTGTACTTTGCCGCACCCGAGCTGCTCAAGGCGTACCCGTACGTCGGGCCTGAGGTGGACGTGTGGTCCTTTGGCATTGTGCTCTACGTGCTGGTGTGCGGCAAGGTGCCGTTTGACGACCACTCGATGCCGGCGCTGCACGAGAAAATCAAGCAGGGCCGGGTCGAGTACCCCAACTGGCTCTCGTCGGACTGCCGCGATGTGCTGGCGCGCATGCTTGTCGTGAACCCGGCGGACCGCGCGGGGTTGGACGAGGTGATGGCGCACCCGTGGATGGTCAAGGGCTACGACCGCCCGCCCGAGTCGTACGTGCCGCCGCGCACGCCGCTGACGCTGCCGCTCGACCCGGAGATCACCAGGGAGATGGCCGGGTTCGAGTTTGGCTCCCAGCAGGACGTTGAGCGCGTGCTCACGGGCGTGGTAGAGTCGCCAGAGTACCAGGCGGCGTGCGACAGCTGGTACAAGGAGCATGCCGCCGCCGAGCGCAAGCCGCACCGCAGGCGGCTCATGTTTGGCGAAAATACCTATCCGGCGAGAAGCCAGAGTGGGCTCTGCGATCCGACAAAGGCGTTCCACCCATTGTGTTCGATATACTACTTGGTTAAGGAGCGGCGCGAGCGGGCTACGCTTGTCGACCAGCAGTCGTTTTCGTTGAGCGGCAGCTCTCCCGCCACAGCCACAGCCACCGCCACAAACACAGCCACCGCCACTGCCACAGTGGCAGGGAGTGTGGCAGTGGCAGGGAGTGCGGCCGTTCCCGTGCTGGCAAAGCCAGAGCCGGCTATTCAGCATGCGCCAAACAGGGCCCGCGCAAAGACCCAGGGCACAGTCGGCTTTATGGACCAGCCGCTCGCTGCTGCTCCCGTGCCGCCGCCTTCGCAGCAATACACTCCGCCGCGGCCGAGGCAATCAATGCACCAGTCGCACGCCAGCGAGCCCAACGCCTCGCTCTCGGCCGGCAAAAACCTCACAAGCCTCTTGAGGCGGTTCAGCACGAAAAAGCGCGACAGCGTCAACCTCTCGCCAGCCCAAAAGAGCCCGCGCTCGTCTCCACAAGCACCGCCACAACCACAGTCACAGCCACAGACGCCGCAGGCCGCCGTCCAGCGTGCGGCGTCGGTCAAAACCCCGCCGCAGCGGTACCACCCCAACGCCCGGGCAAAGTCGCTCGGCCACACAGCGCTCAACCGCAACTCGCTGCTCGCCCGCCCCGACGCATTCGAGGACGTGGCGCTCGACGAGAGCCCCGCCCACGAGACGGGCGAAATGCTCAGCATTGAGTACCCGCGCCAGGTGCTCCTCAAGGGCTTCTTCTCCGTGCAGAGCACATCAACCAAACCCCTCGAGTTCATCCGCAGCGACATCATCCGCGTGCTCTCGCACCTCGGCGTCGAGTTCACCGAAATCAAGGGCGGCTTTGTCTGCGCCCACCGCGCCTCCATCGCCTCCGCCTCGGGCTCGACCGACTCGCAGACCTCGCCGCCCATGTCCCCCTCCGCCGGCAGCACGCCGGACCAGCCGCCGCAGCGCGGCCACTGGCGCAAGCTCTCGTTCGGCAGCGGCATGTTCCGCAAGCGCGGCGAGTCGAGCGGCAACATTGTCGAGAGCGACATCAGCACCGAGTCCATGTCCATCTCAAACCCGCCCAACGGCGGCAGCGACATGCTCAACATGCAAACCGGCGTCAGCAACTCGCAGGCCGTGCGCACGCCGCTCCGCTTTGAGCTCTACATTGTCAAGTTCCCGCTGCTCGGCCTCCACGGCGTGCAGTTCAAAAAAATGACCGGCAACAGCTGGCAGTACAAAAACTTGGCCACCAAGATCCTCAGCGAGCTCAAGCTCTAGTCGCATCTGTACCTCTTATTTATACGTTATTTAATGCCACTACCTTTTCTCCTCCTGCTCCTTTCCCCCCGCAACAGCCCCAAACCCCCGTCCAACAAAAGTTTGTTACACCCTTTCTATTTTGGTACACACCGCCGTTACGGGTTGGGAGCTCCGCTACGAAACGCACTTGGGGGGCCAGCCCCCCAAACCCCCCGTGGCTGGGGGGGAACCCCCCAGACCCCCCCTCTGCGAATCACGGCCCACGTTATTATTCAATTGGACGCCGTGCTGTCATCTTATCAGGTCGCAACAGCGTAACAAATCGCTGCACCGCCGTACTTGGGGGCCAGCCCCCGTCCAACAAAAGTTTGTTACACCCTTTCTATTTTGGTCGTTACGCGTTGGGAACTCCGCTACGAACCGCTTTCGGGGGGCCAGCCCCCCAAACCCCCGTGGCTGGGGGGGAACCCCCCAGACCCCCCTCTGCGAATCACGGCCCACGCTATTAATCAATTGGACTCCGTGCTGTCATCTTATCAGGTCTAATGCTGGATTACGCATCTCGTTGATCTCACTCAAGTTTGACATCCCCTCAGAACTGGGCTAGACCCCGTATCCCATTTGCGTGCATTCGATCAATCATAATGCGCAAAACGCAACCTGCCCATCCTCTCGTCTCATCCCATACCGCCCTTGATTCAGATCTATACGCTGAGTGCATCAAATGCTATACACGGCAACGATGGGCCCTGGCAAAGCTGGGGTAGATGCGATCGACATGCTGCTGCATAAGGCGGCACAGTCCACATGCCCTCCTATTGAACACCTTCCAAGACCCTATTAGACATCGCCCCTCAGCCGCACCTCCGACGACATTCGTCGCCTGTGCCATCCCTAACCTCGTAACCACCAGCTGTTACAGAAGGGCCCCCCATGTATCGTGCGGTCGCCTGTGGTGGTACTTGGGGGCTAGCCCCCAAACCCCCGTAGCTGGGGGGAGACCCCCCAGACCCCCCCTTTTTCCCCTTTCGACTTTCGTGACTTGGCCTTGATAGCCTGTGATTCTTCACTGATTGAGTCAATTGCTTCATCTCTCCCGTCCGCTCTCCTTTTTTTGGTCAAGCTATATTCGTCAATGACATTTTTGTACAATCTGACTGGTTGATTATGATTGTGTCGACTGCGTGGCTCCTCAAGAGATCTACCTAGGTAGGGAAACGTTTCGACCCTCCAACAGGCTCTGGTAGAGGAGGAGGCAACACTGTCTGCGCCAGCTTTTTGGCATCTGCTGCTTTCTCTTCAATCCCACCAACACTAGCGACTAAAAGACGTTTTCATATTTACTTCCAGGTCATGCAGAGTCCTAACGGCAACATGTGTGACTGACTTAAGTGTGCTTTTAGTTCGGCAGGGTCAGACTTGTTGACAAGTCGTTCAAACCTGATAAGTTCTTCAGATTCCAATTCTCCGTCTTCAATCGGACGAGCAGGCTGTCATAGGCCTTTGTAAGAAGGGACAGATTTTTAATGTTGCCATCTAGCCCAGAGTAACATCTTTATACCGAGACAAGTTGCTTCGATATGCGAACCAACGTTGTGTAAGCCCCTTGAACCGCCATTGAAGCGGTAACCAATTGAATAATTTAGCAGTTGAAATGATTAGAAACCCTTGAACCCCCATTGGAGAGTATCATTGGAGAGTATAATAGCCAAGACGTTCTCCTCGTAAATGTGGATTCCGGGATTGCAAGATATTTTAAGATGGAATCCCGGGATGCCAATAAACTTTGAGTTTTAGAGCTTTAAGAAATTGTGAGCCAATATCAGCTCCCATGGCCATGGCTAAGGCATGCTCGGGTTCCTTTAGTCGTTTGCATGGAAAGTATTACATAAGCCCGAACCAGATACGATATGAATTGCATTTATCAAATGGCAATTGCTTCCAGATGAGGTGTGGTAGTTTCTAATCTATCCTGTATTACTGTACTGTATGGATGGCTCTGGCTGATGTAACCGCGTACGGTATACTTGACGACCTGTGGCTTTGGTAGGATTCTCGAGGACAACTAACCCAGCGGGAGAAAAGAAGACCAAATCCTGCCGGTGCATATAGGAGGTAAAGAAGCCAAGTAATCGCAGTACACCGTAGATTAAGATTAAGACTGAAACACATGGCAGCTTGAAACAATACTACTGATAGGTTCTGTTAGCTGATAATTGCCCTTCGTCATGGATATCGCTCAATTGGATAGCGTAGGGGGGTCTGGGGGGTTACCCCCCAGCTACGGGGGTTTGGGGGCTGGCCCCCAAGTGCGTAACGGCGTTTGTTACAGTTGGACAAAGGAGGTCCCCCCAGCTACGGGGGTTTGGGTAACGGCAACGGTTACAGATTACGTCGTTAATTATCGTTACAAGGTTATCCGAGACTAGTATACACCCCCATACGCCAGGTATGGCCCATTACACCATGTGGCCCCACCAGGCCAGCATACGCCAGGTATGCGAATAAATAAGCTCAGCGGCCGCGGATGGACACGTCGAGCACGCGCGAGCGCGGCGAGGACTGCGGCTCGACGGGCAGCGGCTTGTCCTTCGCCAGGGCGCTGCCGTTGCCGGAAGCCATTGCGACGGGCCGCGGCTTGTCCTTCTTGGTGCTCACGGCGTGGATGAGGCTCTGCAGGTAGTCCTGCACCTGGTACGTCGAGCAGTACTGCACGGGCCGCCAGCCCTCGCGGTTCGCCTGGGCCGTGTTGGCGTCGCGCTCGACAAGCGTGCGCAGCGTCTTGAGGTGCCCGTACGCCGCCGCAACGTGCACGGGCGTGTTGCCGTCCCCGTCACAAATGTTCACGTCGGCGCCAAAGTCCAGCAGCAGGTTGAGGCACGGGTCGTTGCCGCGCCTCGCGGCAGCCATGACGGCCGTCTCGTGGCGGTCGTTGACCCAGTCCATGCACCGCGGGATGTGCTGCGCCAGAAAGTGCACCGTCTGCTCGTGGTTCATGAGCGCCGCGAGGTGTAACGGCGTGTTGCGCCGGTGGTCCAGCGAAATCTCGTCGCGGTCGTGGCCCTGCTGCACCAGGTACACGCAGATGAGGTAGTGCCCGTGGTACCCGGCGTAGTGCAGCGAGCTCCACCCGTTGGCGGGGTCGTAGTTCACCAGCAGCCACGGGTACCGCCGCAGCAGCCGCTTCACAATGGGCAGGCTGCCCGTGCGGATCGCGTTCCGCAGCCTCTCCGACGGCGATATCATTGTCGTCCAGTTTTCGCCCCTGTCGCGATGCCGACCAGCCTCGCCGCACCGCCCGTCACGTGATAACGCAGGTCCGCCGCCGCCTCCGCCGCATGCCTTCGTCGCCGCACGGGGGGGGCTCCAGGCTCCAGTGCAAACTCCTCAGAGCAGCTCTTGGGGGGCTCTGCCCCCCAAACCCCCCGTGGCTGGGGGCCAGCCCCCAGGGCCCCCGTTGTTGCGCTCAAATAGCGTTAATTCACCTCCGCTTGCATATGCGCAAGTTGCAACCCGCCATAATCAGCCATTGGCGTGCCAATTCTTCTACAAGCACCTTCTAAACTCCTTCCTAGTTGCACTTGGGGGGCTCTGCCCCCCAAACCCCCGTTGTTGCGCTGAAATAGCGTTAAATTACTTTCGGCTGTGTGTAATTAATTAAACCGCGATTCGCACTCCAATTCTACTCTTACCAAGGCACAAACACCTCCTAGTGCTTCCTGTATGCCATTGACTTGTATGCACGATTGAAAGCTTCCGATGCTTATATGTACAAGTATGAATGATAATTTCTGACTCTGTTACTGTCCATTGAATCGCGTGCAACTTGACATTTATTTAATTGCTTCACTTTTCATAACGTTCCAGCTGGATTGCACTTCAAAATCTGTATATTGTAATATCTAAAAGTAGAAAATATTCAGATGAACAATGCTGTTGCACTACCAACTATTTTTACTCGGTCTTCCACAGTACCGTAGTTAATTCATTCACTTAGTTGCCCTTCTATCAGCACTGCCGTGTCATGCTCCCCCTCCCTTACATTGCTTTGTACAATTGGCCTTTTTAGGAGCTCTTGAGGACCTTCCACAGTACCCCTGTGCTTATAAGCATAAATAGACAATTCTTGATTAGAGTCCATTCATTCATTGATTAGAGTCCAAAAAGGAGGCCTAGTTAAAGTACTTATGATGACAGTGTATACATGAAGCCAAGAGAAAAACTGCAATATCTGCTTCATAGTCTTCAAGAGTTGAAAATTCTGAGCCTTGGCTGGTTCTCGTTGACCGATAATCGAGACCTGCCTCCCTCTATCTCTTCAGGACCGACGGCACCAGGCTCTGCTACCAGAGCGGGATCAGGTTCAGAATTAGCGTTCCGGCTTCTCATTCTAGCAGCCCAAGCTTTTTGAGGTCCTGATAGACGTATTCCTCTACAATTTGTCAAAATATACTGCTCTTGGCTTATATGGCCCCTATTTCGAACTCAAAAATACTGGAAGTAGGCGTGTTGAAATGTGCGGTGTGCGACCGCGTAGAGGCCTGACTTTGTCGACAAATGCGAATGCAAAGGTACGTCTAGTTGCCGGAGACCTTTTCATCACATTGATAAAATTACCAATCTTCTCTACAGAGGATGACACAAATCCGGTCTCACTGTACGCATTGCGTATTTTTGCAGCTCGATAGCTCCTGAGCCATATCTCTCGATTGCGTACTCTCTTCAAACCCTTTGATGAAGCATTCCTGGCTCGAGGAAACACTGAATGTTCTTTCTAGCCATCTCATAATCTCTACTAGCGGCCCACTAAACTCGGTGGCCAGCCCCTCGGAAGTATGTAGCATGACTGTCATTTGGCCTTCCATTACAACATGAGGCATCTCAATATGCTGCCGGTGGCCCGTGACTATTTGCATGAGCTCCAAAGTTATATCCATCAGGACTGTTGGGATACGCAGCATGGAGTAATAGCAGACCAAATATTTTGCCGTCCAATGGTTATATTTTACGGTAGACCCATATCTTTGGCCTTTTGTACTTTTGGAAGCTCAACACACTACCCACACTACTACCCACACTATTGTCTATACTACCTTGGGTAATGTACTACTCATACTACAGCGCTGCCGTGTATATGGGGGGCTAGCCCCCCAAACCCCCCGTAGCTGGGGGCCAGCCCCCAGACCCCCGTCCGTCCGAGTAGTTGTAACGTTGCAAATGCGGCACACTGTTATACTACTATTATACTATTCACACTATTGTACTACTTGCACTATCTACCTGGGTTAATGTACTACCCTTACTATTGTACTTTCGTACCAGGTTGTGAATATCACGGCTGACCGGATCGATGTTAGGTTGTTGGTTACGGGTAGCACCTGGCACCGAAATTTCGGTCCCGCAACGGCGGTACGCGATTGCCTCCTGTTACATATGTAGCCTTACTAGTACAGTGTAGCAACACCCGTAACTAATGGGCTACACCAATTAACATCATGCAAAGCCACAGAACGACTACCAACCATTCATATCTATCCGCTATTGTAATATCTTTATTTTAATAGGCTAGTATCAGCTTTGCAATTTCGGATAGCGCCAGTCAAGGTGCGCAAGTACCAGATACTGGCACATCTCTGTCGTCAGTCTATGATTACAGCATTCAAGGCAAGTACTCTCAGCGTCTCAATTCTGGTGTATTAAACTTGCTCTACTCTGGAGCCTCACGATCTACTTTACTCAGAAGTGTCAGAAAAGAATGAGAGTGTTATCCAGATATTGTGCAGGAGCACACAGGTAATAGCATTTGTAGGTTATGAGAATTGTATGTAGCAGATCAGGGTAGCGGAGCCTCCACTATGTTCTAACAAAGTCTAGCAACAATGTAACGAATTCTGATAAGATCGTACCAGTAACACTATCCGGTAGCAGTGTAACAATTTCCAGTAACAATGTAACAACTTCCACATACGATTCATGCTATTATACATTTTGAGGTTGAAGATTCACCTCCAATTGAGCTAGGGGTTCTCTATTACTGGTAGATTGAGTAGAAGCATCTGAGATTAGTGAAACGGGGCGGTATTAGGTAAGCGATAGGACCAATATGGTACTACGGTAACTCTATTAATACAGTAATACTACAAGTATAGGCTGGTAATGCATTAACTCATTATTACTTGGGTCTTTATATACAGTTGCAGTAATGCTTTGATACCAGTAGGATACGTACCGCTTAAGATACCCGCAGATTTGAGATTTTAGACCCTGCGCAAAATCTGCACATCCAACCAAGTGGAAAGCTTGTATCCCTTAAAGGCTTGTAGGATATTATAAATGGCAGTGTTCTCTGCATACTATGTATGTATGTGCATATGTACGGAGTCTCGGTAGTGCGGCTTGCGGGTGAAAATTTGCAGATGAGCGACTGCAGAGACGGCTTTGTATTCACATGGATATGCCGGCGAAACAGGGGGTCGGAATAGGTTAGCGTTTAGCAGTTAGAGTTCAACGGCCAATCACGCCGCGCGGCGGGCGGCTCCGATCCAGGGGCAAAGGAATGAAATAGCCAAGTCCAGTCCTGGACCCCCTTGCTGCTTAATTCCACACCCAGCAGCCTTTTTCTTCATTAATTATCTGCCGAGTACTGCCTGCGGTGGGAATCGATCAGCGTTCCATTCCAAATATAAACCACCCAACCCCCTGGTCCGCGCGCAAAAAGGCAGTGCCAAAACCACCACAAATCGCTCATTGTCCTCCATCTCAGTCTTTCCAGCGCTCCTCGTTCTCTTTCAGCGTTGCCCTTTTACTGTCTACTGGTCGTTTACTCGGTCTTAACTTTTGTCTTTCACTTGGGGTCACGGTAATTCTGGCAGCTATTGGTACCTGTTACATCTGTTGCTGTTACAACTGTTACAACTGTTACCACTGTTACAAGTACGGATATTGGTGTTTGTACGCTGTTACAACTTGCTAAGTACGCTGATATTGGTGCTTTCGGTCTTTTGGAGTTACCACTGTTGCCAAGTACGCTGATACTGGTGTGCTGTTACAACTTGCAAAGTAACAATATTGGTGTTTGTACGAATATTGGCGGAGGATGAAGCTCTTCATATTTACAGCGCTCTCAGCGCTGCTGGCGCTGGCGGCGGCGTCGGACAGTGTCATCATGGCCTCCTCGCTCGTCACGTGCATGGACAACTCGCTCTTCTCGTCGACGCAGTTCGACGTGCGGTTCACGCCCGGCAACCGCTCGGTCGCGTACGAGGTCTCGGCCAACGTGGAAATCTCGGGCTACGTGACGGCAGACATTGAGGTCGTCGCGTACGGGTTCACGATCCTCACCGAGTCGATCAACCCGTGCAAAATCGGGCTCGACCAGCTGTGCCCGTTCAACCCGGGCCAGATCGACATCAAGTCGCACTCGGAGCTGTCCAAGGACATTGTCGACCGCATCCCCGGCGTGGCGTACAACGTGCCCGACCTCGACGCCATCGTGTACGTCAAGGTGCGCGACTCGAAAGGAAGCATGGTTGCGTGCATCCAGGCGGACCTGACCAACACAAAGTCGGTCAACCATGTGGCCGTCAAGTGGGTCACCGCCGTCATCAGCGGCATTGGCCTGCTCGCCTCGGCGGTGCTCTCGACGTACGGCAACTCGTACGCCGCGGCGCACATTGCGACCAACGCGCTCTCGCTGTTCGGGTACTTCCAGGCGACCGTCATCATCACGATGGAGGCCGTCGAGCGCGTGCCGCCCATGGCGGCGTCGTGGGCGCAGAACATTGCGTGGTCCATGGGGCTCATCAAGGTCGGCTTCATGCAGAGCATCTTCCGCTGGTACGTGCAGGCGACCGGCGGGTCGCCGACAACGTACATCCGGTACCCGACCATCGCCATCCTCATCCAGAAGCGCGACCAGATCCTGCCGTACATTCCGCCGCGCGTGCGCGACTTTTTGGCGTTCCACGCTAGTATGTACTCGAGCCTTGCCGAGCGCGCCGAGATGATCGCCGCCAAGTCGACCTCGACGCTGCTCGTGCTGCGCGGCATCAAGCGCGTCGCGTTCCAGGCCGGCATTGAGGAGACCTCCGTCGTGCTCACCGGGTTCACCTTCTTTGTGTTCATCTGCGTCGTCATGGCGCTGTGCTTCTCGCTGTTGCGGCTCCTCATTGCGCTGCTGCTCCGCACCAACGCCATCCGCCCCGAGCGGTGGGAGTACTACCGCGCCAACTGGCGGTCCATGCTCAAGGGCACCATCCTCAGAATGGTGTACATTGGGTTCCCGCAGCTCATGGTGCTCTCGCTGTGGGAGTTTGTGCAGCGCGACTCGGCCGCCGTCATCGTGCTCGCCGTCTTCTTCTTTCTGCTGCCGGCCTGCATCCTCGGGTGGAACTCGTTCAAGGTTTTCATGATCGGGCAGCGCTCCATGGCGCAGTACCAGACGCCGGCGTACCTGCTCTACTCGGACTCGCAGGTCATGAACAAGTACGGGTTTTTGTACATTCAGTTCGCCGCGCAGCACTACTACTTTATTGTGCCCGGGCTCGTGTACATTTTCGTCAAGGCGTGCTTCATCTCCTTTGCCCAGGCCTCGGGCAAGACCCAGGGCCTCGCGCTCTTCCTCATTGAGCTCGCGTACCTGGTCGTCGTGTGCTGGCGGCGCCCGTACATGGACCGCTCGACCAACGTGATCAACATTGTCATCCAGGTCATCCTCACCATCAACGCCTTCTTCTTCCTCTTCTTCTCCAACCTGTTTGGCCAGCCCGCCGCCGTCGCCTCCATCATGGGCGTGCTCTTCTTCATCATCAACGCCGCCTTTTCGCTTGTGCTGCTCGTCTCCACCATCGTCACGTGTGTGCTCGTCTTCGTGTCCAAGAACCCCGATTCGCGGTACAAGCCCGCCAAGGACGACCGTGCGTCGTTCATCCAGGAGCAGAACGTGCACCCGGACGCTGCGGGCGAGCTCACGGCGCTCGGCGTTGCTGCCCGGGCCGACCATGCCGGGGACATGGACTCTCAGATGGCGTCCTCGTCCATCCTCGAAAAGCACCAGTCGTACTACTCGGGGCAGAACTCTATAGCCAACGAGTCGATCACGAACTCGCCTATCATCGTAGAGAGCGAGCATAGCCGGACCGATTCCTACACGGGCCTCAACAACGAAAATGTCAACAAGCGCAACTGGCCGCTTTCTTAATACCCTAGTGTAATTTTTTTATTTCCTGCATATACATTTTATATATTCGTTTTGTCTCCACTATCCGCAATTCGATGGAACACACTGGAGCGCAGTAGAGGGGGCCTGGCCCCCCAATTACGATTACAAATGTGTTTAGAACTTGTTAGCGAAGGAATTGGAGTGCCAATGGATGGTTGTGGACAGTTGAAAGCTGCCTATGCTTTCAGTCGAATAGCGGGGGTTTGGGGGGCAGAGCCCCCCAATTACGATTAGAAATGTGTTTAGAACTTGTTAATGAAGGAATTGGAGTACCAATGGATGGTTGTCGACAGTTGAAAGCGGCGCCTATGCAAGCGAATGTGAATTAACGCTATTTCATTGCAGCCGTACCAACTAGCTAGCTACAGTAGTGCTCCTGTAACGGATATGCGTGCGGAACTTGTTACCAGGGGCTAACATGCGGCTGCAACAATGCGGCAAATTTGATAGAAGGGTCAACTAATATGGTTTGAATTGACTATATAGACGGCTGTTGTTTTGGCCAGCACTTTATCTGTGGTGTTTTATCTCAATCGTCATACATTTGCCTTCTGGCATTGGAACCAATTGGCTAAGAGAATTATGCTAGCTATGGCTGAATTCTACAACAGGTCTTATAAGGGGGCCTGGGGGGTTTGGGGGGCTGGCCCCCCAACTAACGAGTCCGAAGAGTGGGTCGATTAGTTCGAAGGACCAAGAGCGGAATGAGCAAAACTGCTTGGACCGCAGCGCAGATGGTAAAAGTCGCCCCAACACCAACGCCCGTGGCCATTGGCAGCACAAAACTCGTGCCCCCAGCAGCAAATATACACCTTGCAAGATTCAAGCTCGCACTGGCCGCCGCACTGCGCTCGGGAAAAACGTCGACAAGAAATGTCATGATGGCAGACTGCGTCGACACAGCTGTCCATCCCGTTACAAACGTTGACACGACGGGAACCGCAATGTGCACCCGCTCCTGGATGGTCCAGCCAAATACAACTATGGAACAGCACTGCAAGCACGAAAATACTGGAACCAACCGAAGCCGGGCCCGCTCAATTGGAAACCCGTTTTCGCTTGCGCCATGTTTTGCTTCAAGGCGTCGATAGTCCAAGTCAAGGAGCTTTCCCGTAATTAGCGTGCCTACCATTGAGCCCATCCCATTGGCGATGAACGTTAAGCCAATTTGGGTCTCGCCGAGCCCGTATCGGCTCTTGAACAGACTAGACATGGCTGTAATGCTCATTTGCCACACCGCATAGTGCACAGCGAGAAAGAAGACGATAAAGGCCGCCTTCTTGTTCAAAAGAATGCGAAACGGACCCGTAACGTCAATTCTCTGTCTCGCAGTCTGCGCATTACATTCTACCTCTGCGTACTCCACTTTGGTATACTTTTGATAAGCTTTCAACGGGTATCTCGCCAGTACTTGAGACGGAGTCATGCTGCCGTTTCCAACCATGGATCGTAGCGTTTCGGGTAGCGCGAAGAGCAAAACAACTAAGAAAACACCGCTGTAGATGGCCAAAAACCAGAAAATGGACCTCCATCCAAGCGTCCCGGCCAATGCACCGCCTATTACAGGCCCTACCGCAACGGGCACTAGCAGACCAGCTTGGAAAACGCCCATATAGCCGCCCCGCTCCTCACGAGTGGTGATATCTCCAATTACACCAGACCCAATGGCAATGGTGCTCGCACTTCCAGTACTCTGGAGGCATCTGAGAACTAGTAAAGTAGTATAGTTTTTCGCCTCTGCCAACCCAATGCAAGCTCCAAGGAATACAATAAATGTGCAGGTATATGCGACGCGGCGCCCCTTTACATCCGAAACTGGGCCCCAGAAGCTCGGTGCAATGCCTTGGAATATGAGATAAGATGTGACTGTGAGGTTGACAAGTTCTATGGATATATTCAGGTCTTGGGCAATCGTGGGCAACGCGGGAAAGTATATATTCGATGCGAAACCGGAAACTATACCATTTAGCATTATTCTCACAAAAGCGATTACAGCTTACAAGTTGCAGCAAAGGAGATAACAAACACAATTAACCACTTTTGTCTTTTATCGAAAATGGTGTACGGCGTGGCCGAGCCTGTTCTTAATGCTTTGCTCTCTAGCTGCTCAACTCCCATTTGAATATTCGACGAGGATCCTCAAAATTCACAAGAAAACGCCCATTTTATAGTAATGGCTCATGTCCAATGGCCCACGGTTATAAATAGTCGACTGAGATCGAACCGGAGTTGAGAGTTGGGGGTTCGGAGCTGAGAGTCCGGAGTTCGGAGTTGAGAAAGGCTTCAACTCCGGAACGGCTAGACATCGTGTGTACAAGTCGTAACTGCAAAGAGCATCGTTCCAAATTCATCAATGCCTTCCAGCCATTGATCTACACGACATTGCCTTTGAGAAATTCCAGAGCTATCCATATTCATCGGAGGCCATAACTCGTCAATGGTAAGATATTCCGTCCACTCGGCAAGATAGACATTGTACTCTTCCTCCCATTCGTATCGAACCTGCGCTTCCCACAGCACTTTTTTGGCTGGCGCAGCAAGGCCCCGCAGCTCTGTACCAAGAAAAGTAGGGAGGTTTTCTTGCGCACTAAGTACGCTGTCGAAAAGATACATGACAAAAAGGGTCCGGCGCTTTGCCTCACAAATGATCCACTCTTCCCACCTTGGACGTAGCCGACGCCTCTCTGCTGTACATGCGAGCCCTTTTCTCGAAGCAGAGGAGGCAAGCTCTTGAAGATTCATAACCGCGCGGCGGAAGAAATCATTGGAGCCCTGGCTGAGCCGAAAGAACAAAACCATTGTGTAGATTAGATAGGCCTGGAATACAGCAAGAAGAGTCACACCATCACAACCCTCGCGTAGTTCTATTAGCTTTTCCATCTCCTGTTGGAGTATTGCAGCCGCAGCATTCTCACTCCCTGGCAATGGGTTCTCGCACACTCGAACCAAGCTCAAACAAGTACCAAGTGGAGAGCTATACTTCAATTGAGTAGCATGGATAAAAGGAAGAGTACTACGACCACGGGACGCAATTGCTGCGTACGAGCTCAAAATACGCCGGATAAAGCGAATGACACCTCGAGGATAGTCCTTAGTCTGTTGCCCGGGGCCGGCAACGTAGGGTATCAGCCAGCGATTTCTAATGTCATCGGCATTAATTGGGCAAATGAGATCTAAGTCTGAAAAGTCCAGAGCTGATGAACTTGCCTGTTCAACAAGTCCCGCAGAACCTGCCAACCCAGCACCAATATGGCTCACCGTCGCCGACGGCTCTGGGCCCAGGCTTGGCAAAGAAGCCTCGGCGCTCAAAACCGATTTGGGGCTACCTTCACCATTAACTTTAGATCCTGAAGTAGTAAATGTGGAGTAGGTACAAGTCAGACCTCTCTGGGCGCATCTTGTACAAATTTCTCTTTTGCGATCACACTTTGCCTTGGCAGTGGAGCACTGGTGGCACGACTTTTGCCGAGACTTTGTATATCTTGGAGCTTTCATCATATCCCCCTCAAGCATGAAACGAATCAGCTTGCTTGGCGAAGCATCCCTGCTGAGCTACTCAATGTTCTGAATCATTGTCCATCGGCTCTGAGTGGATGGGGGCCGACTTCAGTTGGGACTGAGGCGACATACCGACAATTGCTACTTAATGTCGGCGGCTCAGGGAGATCTGCATGGCTGTACAGTTTATTAGTGCTGTACACTCAGGGAGATGCATTCAGGGAGAGTGCTGCACAGGTTTATCGTGCCAAAATAGAAACAGCCGATAGATCTCAATCAACATGCAGAGTACGTAATACGACTTATAGCCGGGAGGTCGAGGGCCGGCCCTCGAGTACTATACGTATAAGCAATCTCTTGCGGATTAGGTAGTAAATTAAGTCAAGTTAGTACATGTTCTGTAATGTTTGCATGGTCAATGGGCGCCTGTAGGAAAGCAGTGACAGAGCGGACAGCGGCCGGCGAAAGCCGCTCAAATACAGGCAGCAGATACCGCAGAATGTCTATGCTCGCTGAGGAGCTGCGGAAGTCCCGGTCAAGATCGGCCAACAGGATGTCTTGCTCCCAGGGGAGGCCATGCAGCGATAGGACGCTATGCAGCCGGTTCATGGTGCGAGTGAGAGCATACGACAGCTGCCCCAATTCGTAATCGGTATAATCGTACTCCTCGTTCACGTCTAGCACTCGCGACCACTCGTAGTCCTTTTCCGGGCGATGCGGGTAGCGCGGGTCAATGAAATTGGGCGTATACAAGTACGGCACGCGCTGAACGACCCGGCGCAATTTAGGCAACTCGATCCACTGCTGAGAGATTGAGTCGGCCAACAACGGCAGGATCGGTCGCGCATTCTCGTTGGTGCACGCCTCCTGCGCCGGGCACTGAAAGAGGCCTCCGACGAGCGTATGAGGCACGTAGAGCGACATGAGCCGCAGCGCGTACTTCTTTCGGCGCACTGCACGGTAACACACTTTATCCGAGACGCAGAAGTTGGCTGCCCAAGCAATATCTGAATTCCGGTCTGTGGGCAGTGCTGCCTCCATGTCCACGACCCCATTTTCGCAATGGGACAGCCGGTTGTGGTGGAGGATGGGGATGCCAAATGTATACTGTCTGTGGAGCCTGAACCCAGTGTAAGGGAACACAAAGTTCCTGTTTCCAGGGTCGCAAGCCCGGTCTTCCTTGAGGAGCCACGACCCGTGGGCTGCTGTCATGAGCACCCAGAGACACGCTGTCTGGACCTTCATTGACGCACAAACCAATTAAGGGATAGAAATAAATAAACAAGAGCCAAAAGCCGTCCAAGAGGGAAAAAACCTTGGACAGCAAATAAGCTCTTAACGGTCGATGCTTATCGCAAAGGCTCAAGAAAGGGAGCGCGGTCGCTTCTTCTGGAATTGCACCTGGCTCGACGACTCCGAGTGCAGCGTAACCATGTACTGGAGACATTGTTCTAGAACCTCGCTGTCGACCTTCAAATCAAAGTCAATGAGGAACAACAAGGCGATTTCCAGGCGATAGAGGTCGACAGGCTCAACGCCACCGACAATGGCGAACCGCTTCTGAACGTGCAAATTGTCCTCCAGACTCTTGGCTGCGACACGAATGGCCGCCAGGGCCAAGCGATGCACGCACAGAGTAGTCAGCGGGAACGTTTTGAGCACAACACAGAGCCGGAAGATGTAAACCGCAGCAGAAAGATACACCGCCGTCGAATTCGGACAGTAGTGATGCAATCGGCTCAGATACTTCCACGTTGAGATGGGAGGCGGCGTTTTTGACCAGAACCGGCGCGTAATGGCCAGTTTGAACACGGCCTGGTCGCTATCGAGCGTAACGGGCACCATGCGGCCCTTGAGCGCGGGCAATTTGCCCAGGTGACCCGGGTCTACGACTGACGCGACAACGGTGGCCTCGGCATTAAGCAGGCTCGAGCGGGCTCTTCTACGATTCAGCGCGTCCACCTCGGGGCTGGTCGCCCGCGAGTCCTGAGGAGAAACGCGTGACATGGCGAAGGGGCTGATATCTCCGCCGCCCTGGACGGTAGGCGTTTCGCCCGCGGTGGAGCCGTCCCTCGTATTGTCCAACGGGCTGGCGCCGCCAATGTGAGGCGTCACCGGAGGAGACAGCTCCTGCTCTTTTACAATAGACGCCGCCATGTCGAGCTCTGTCGGAAGCGTCTCGTGAACGGATATCAGGTCCACCAGCGCCTGGTTGAGGTACCCGAGCGCCTGCTCGGCGGTAATATCGTTCAGATGGGGTATCTCCGGCCCGGCCAGGACTGGCCACTCGGCGCTAGTAGCTTCACACACTGCGGCCTCACCGTCGCCACCGTTCATGGTAACGCTAGTTCCGGGCAACGAGGTTATCGCCGCAACAGACATTTACGAGGGGTATTTTAATTTCTAAAATAACAAGCAATTTACGGGCGTCAGGGCCATCGGCGACAAGGCTCTAACTAGTCGGTTGAACGAAGAGGAGGGAGAAAGGAGAGTGTCGTGTCTCTTTTTTATCACTTATCTCCAACTTTTTTTCGGTATCACAAGACTCAGATCTGGGGGATATGAGAGAGTCGGAGAGGAGGAAGAGACACAGGGGCAGGGACCCACATGCGCGCTGCGGTGCGCGCAGAGCCCGGCTGATTACGATCGGGCTGCCGATTGCTATACCCGGTAACTTTATTAGTCTTCGCTAATGGATATATGGAAGCGAATAAAATAATATAGCCTGATGAGCGTGGATTGGGTGGTGTAATAGGGTTCTATCGAGTCGGCGGCTCTACTAATGTCCGGTGGTGCATATGTGATGAGTGGCATCTAACGTTACTACAGTGCTGTACCCGACGGTGCATATTGGATTACCCGGTGATGCAGACTTAGAGGAAACCGGATCGGCAAATCTTTTGGTATGGCTATATCGTTGGTAAGGTTTTTAACAGATATCGGATGAAGGCAGCTCCATCCGGTGGGCCGAGGGAGATTCGGTGGTAACGATTACCATGGTACCGTGTTGGGTACCAGATCTACCAGCTGTACCGTCCCATTCGTAGCATATGAATCAGACGATCTCGTAAATCGGTTGCGTGTTTGGTGTACCTGACCTTTTATTAATAAAAAACAATATCTTACAGGGAGCAATAGCAGTTGGAGTACAGTGAATAGAGAATTGCGTAAATATCCGCATTCAGAATTAACTTTCGCACTTTTGTGCGCTTTTGCACTTCTGTGGGGTCAAAAGCGAATATTGAAAAAATTACAATGTTTGAAAATAATGGCTAGCCTGGTAGGATCATTTTTATTAACGTGCACAAATTTTTTACAAGTGGACGAACTTAGTAGATTCGGAAAGATGGACCCATGGTGGACTTGATGACCAGGGAACCAACGTTCTGCCAGTGCTTCTTAAGAAGAGAGACCAAGAAGTTAGCGGCCAACATGATGTGCTGGACGATCTGGTCCTCCTCCATCTCAACGTGGCCGACGGCAACGGCGAGACAGAGAACCTTCTTAAGCTGGAACTTGACGGTGGACTTGACCTCGGTGATCTTGGAGATAAGGTCCTCGTTGGCAGAGACTGGGGTTGGGAACTTACCAGCCTTGGAGAGACCTGGACCCAAGAGTCGTGGAATCTGCTTGATCAAGTTGTCGGAAGCAATGAAAGCGTTGTACTTCTTGGCAAGCTTCTTGATGAGCTTCTTGTTCTTGTTAAGCTTCTTCAAGTCGTCGGTGGACATGGAGTCGACACCAGCAGACTTGGCACGGTCCAAATCGTTGGCGTTACCCAGGACACAGATCTTCATGTTTGGTCGTGGGACGGCTGGGAGGACGATGGAGCCAGAGAATCGCTTGTCTCGCTGTGGGTCGTAGTTCTTCAAGCCGACCTGCAACTCGACAGTCTCGGTGAAGTTTCGCTTCTTGGTCTCGTTAGAGAACTTGAGAAGCTCCTTGACATTCTCTCGAACGTGGGAAGAGGTGATTTTCGACATTTTTCAAAGTGTCTCCCAAACTTGCTATTGAACAATTGGTGAAGAGATTCCAAAACTTTTCAAGAGACGGAAATTTTTGTTCCTCTCGTGGGTCCAGCCGTACCGCCTGCGCAAGCACGCGCCTATAGTACGACTCTCAAACTCCAGGTCACGTGAACAACTTGCCCAATTGGGAAGATTTTTGTTCTAGGGCTATTTTTCTCGTCCCAAGCTTACCTAATATCACCTAATTTTCAGCTCGACGACACTCGATGCCGTCGGTACTGGTTACAGTCGACAACATCTTATCAAGCCGGGAGAATTTGGCGCCTGGTATGAAAGTAGTTGCGCTGGTGATTTGATTCGGCGATTCAATGCAATATAAACATTCGCATGTGCCGCAAGGAACGGGTATATACATTAGCAGCTCTTCGTTAATTGAGTGGAATAAATAGTTAAAACATGTCCCAAATATCCTCCTTCTTCACGCCGTCCTTCTTGTTAAGAGCAACGAAATACATCTCCTTGCTCTCCTTCCGAGAAGCTTCTGGCTTCTCCCTCTTTACCTTCTTAAACACCTTCTTCAGCCTCGCCTCCAAGTCCTTGTCCTCCGGACCAGTGTAGAACTTGCACACAAACGATCCATTCGGCTTGAGGCACTCAATTGCAAACAGCAGCGCCGCATCACACAAGTCCTATAAAAGCAGTGTTAGACCTCCTCATATCAAGCAATTGGAGCTTACAATACTGGCACCGTGATCCCTGACTGCAATCCCACTCGTATTCGCCATCCTAATATACGGATCGTTAACATTTCTAACCCAATATCCCGTCACTTGGGGCCATGGTGCGCACATGTCACTTAGAACAACGTCTATTCTTACCGATCCGTCTTCTTCACCCCCTTTCGACTTGGCAACAAGCTCCTTAACCTGGCTCTGCACTTCTGCTGACAGAAAGTTGCCCTGGATCACAGAGGCCCCGGCCGGAGGCGGGTGGTGGAGGATATCAACCCCCACCACCGTGCCGCCTGGAGAGGTCTCTTCCACGGCGACCTGGGTCCATGACCCTGGAGCAAAACCCAGGTCAACCACAGTCATGCCGCTGCGGAACAGCTTATACCGTTTGTCCATCTCTTTGAGCTTATACGCCGCCCGAGAGGCGTAGTTGCGCATCTTGGCCTCTTGGGTGAACCGGTCCGCGTGCTGCCGCTGCATCCATCGCGTCGACGAAGACGACTTGGTGGCATAGCTGGAGACCTGTAGGGCCCACTTGCCTAGCCTAGAGGGGGCGATAGCTGGCCTTATCAGGGGGACCATCGTGGTGATCGTGATGAGGTCGGCAAACCTCCGACTTTTATACCGTTTATCTCGGTGAGCGATCACATTCCAACTACCCTACCAGGTAGCATTTCACTCAGTGCTAGGAAAAATATTTGGAGCCAAATGAATCATAGTCATGGGGGTCATGCTTTTTTTTTACTTTGGCGTAATTGACAAACATGACGGAAGAGGTAGCTGTCCTAACAACTGTGAGTTCATCGAATAGAGTAGAGCAGCATGTGTAATATTAAATATGTACCACCTTCGGCCATAATTACCGTAGTAGCTGGAAAACGACAGTAATTCAATTTGCTTCAAAGTCAATGGGCGGCGGTTAAATAACATCAAAAATTACACGATTTATCCTAGTTCGTATCTACTCCTCGTTCTCCTCTTCTTCCTCCTCTTCTGGTGCTTCCTCTTCTGGCACTTCCTCTTCTGGTACCTCGACCTTTTCTGGCGCCGGGGTGTCCTCTTCAGCGTCGACATCCTCAACATCAATCAAATCGTTAGTGACGTTCTTTTTCGAACTCTTCTGGCCAACATTGGATGGGAACAGGTCTGCATTCTCCGCCGGGTCTGCAATGGTGTCTGCGATCTTGGTGCGGCCCTCCTTCGCCAGCGCCTCCTTCCAGAGCTTGACGCTGCCGTTGATGTCGCCGCCATAGGTCAATGCAAAGAGCGCCGCCTCCGAAGATCGACCGCTCTTGTTGAGAAGGTCAACGCACGCGTCAACATCCCCAATGAACCACAGCGCGTTCATCGCCAGGTTGTACTTGCCAAGCTCGGTGGCACGCGCCGCAACTGGAGCCAGAGCCTTCTTGTTGCCGGTCGAAGTATACACCAGCAGCAGCGACTCGAGGTCGTCGGCTTTTTCAAAGCATCGCTCGGCGAGAACAACGTTCCACCGTTCGAGCGCCGTGTCTCCGAGCTGCTTCCACTTGTGTTCACTCGCCAGGTTAGAAGCAATGGACTCGGCGTCACCAAGACGGCCAAGAGCCAATGCCAAGTCGAACTTGTGCTCGTCGTCGAGGGTGACCTCAAATGCCTCCTCAACTTGGCCCTGGGCCTCAAGGAACCGCGCCACCTTGGTCCGCTCCTTGTCGGGAACCTGGCCGAGCAAGTCCCGTGCGAGCTCCATATCACCCCGGAGCACCACCGTCTGGTACTCAACCACGGCCAGCGACAACTTGTAGGAGGTCACGTTGATGTCTCGGTCCGCAAGGTAGACGCTGTTGTCGCGCGGAATGTACCCGAGCAGATACATCTGCTTATCAAAGTGCGAGATGGTATACGTCTGGGGTCCCACAAGGTAATTGAGCCTATTGGAAAAGGTTGTGTAGATGAAGCAGTCACCGACCCACCGACCGGTGCGCACCGCGTCGGTCACGTCCTGGTCGATTTCAAACGCAGTCTCAACGCCGTCCTCCTCGTTCCACTCGTTGGCGTTGACCGCCCGCGTGAACTCGGCGCTGTCGTAGGTAAGGGTAAAGAAGTTGTCCTCGGTCGCAATGGCGACAAGAGAGCCCGACTCGGCCCACACGACCTGGGTGGCCTCTACATCGACCCGGCGCACAAAGTAGCCCGTCTCCCAGTCGTAGAACATGACAAAGCCGTCGCCCTTGACCCCGAGAAGGGTGCCGCCAAAGATCTGCTCCGGCGCAAAGTCTACGCTGACATGGCCCAGCGGGCGCTCCTTAAAGTTCTTGAACAGCCGTATGCTGTGGTTTGTGTCGAGCACGGCGTACTCGTTCGAGTCCTGCGCCCACGCAAAGTCGAGCGCGGTGCCAAAGCTCTTGTTCCGCCACGCCAGCGCCGTGTAGATGATGTATTCGCCGTCGCCGGTGACCGCCACGAACCGCCCGTTGGGCGAATGCACGAGCTTGGTCGGGTACACCTCGACGCCGCCGAGCTCCTTGGCCGTCAGCGGCAGCACCTCGCCGTCGGTGGCCTCCTCGCCGCCCTTGATGACAGTGGAGTGCACCTCAGAGTGCCGCGACCACACAATCTTGCCATTGGGGTCCATGGAGATGGCCGGCTCCTCCTTGCCGAGCTGCAGCACGACCGTGCCGGCGTCAAAGCCGAGCGCCACCATGTTCGACCCCTTGCGGCACATGGCGCACCACGCCCGCTCGAGGCCGTAGTTGTGCGTCTGCTCGAGCTTGTACGTGTTGGCGTTCCAGATCTTGACCGTGCCGTCCTCCGAGCCGGAGATGATGATGGGCAGCTCCGGGTGGAACACGGCAAACGACACATTGTGCTGGTGGCCCTCGAGCGTCGCCACGCAGCTCTTCGTCTGGTAGTCCCACACGCGAATCAGCTGGTCGTCCGAGGTCGTGATGATGTACGGCTTGTCGCTCTGCGGATAGTACTCGACAAAGTTGAGCCCCTGCCGCTCGTTCGTCTCCAGCGTGAAGTTCGGCGTCGACGACCCCAGGGACCAGATCTTGACCGTCCGGTCGAGGCACGCCGACGCAAACGTGTTCGGGTCCTTGGGGTTGAACGCAACGTACATGATATAGTGCCCGTGGCCCTCAAACGTCCGCGTGTTCTTCCAGTCCATCTCCCAGTTCCACAGCTTGATCGACATGTCGTCGCCCGCCGAAATGACAAAGGGTTGGGTTGGATGGACGGCAAGGCACCGAATGTAGTCCGGGTGTGCTTCAAACTGCTTCACCTTCTCGCCCGTGTTGTAATTGTAGACGCGGATCTGGAAGTCGTCGCTGCCGAGCACGATCCAGTTCTTGCGGGCTACGAACCGGCCCGCCCGCACTGGGACGTCGCTGACTTCAATCGACTTGACAATGGCTCCGCTCTCATAGTTGACGAGCTGGACCCGACCGCTGTAGAAGGTGCTCAGCACCCACGGTTCGCTCGGGTGTATGTCAATCGCCTTGACGCGATCAGAATGATTCTGGTAGAGTTTCTGTCTCCGTTAGCCTGGCCCTGCTGCCCTCGGTTTACCCACCTTGACGTCCAGCTTCATCGCGTCCGTTGGCGTTCGTGTCGGGGTTGAATGGCCACGTCGCTGTCGGAAAACTCCCACCTCCGCACGGCTGTGCACACCACTCCCCTACCAGTTGCTTATGGTAGCTACACCAGGAACCGGTAAAATCGTTTATTTCGGGCAGCATGTACCAATTGGCAGCATGTACCAATTGGCTCGGTGGATCGATTTTCGGTTTCTGGGAAGTTGCACGCTTTTGTATTGTTTTGTAGTATTTCACATCCGGTGTTTAATGGTACGCCGTACGGCGTTCCGAACTGTTATACCAACGGTACCTCCGCGTCACAAGCGTTCGCGTAAGCCAATCGTAGCTTAATATTCTTACTCTTCGAGACTACGTCGGTTAAGAATTGCTCAATTTCTTGCAAATTGACGCTTTACTGAAATGTAAAGATTCAGTTGGCTCAATTGTATGTATGGCACGTCCAGTGTGCGGTATATCAAGACTTGTAATGGGGATGAGTTAGACCTTATGCTTTTTGAGCTCACTCAACTAGCAGGCATTAATAACAGTCCAGATTACTTTATGTTGTCACGACAAGAGGCAATGCGGACTCAGGTCCAAGCATTTGAAAACAGTGCCCTTTATCAGATGCATTCCACGTACAACACACCAGAGTGCCGCACACGAGTTGTATTTGCTGATCATCTCTCCGAGAGTGAAGCCGGAATCACTTTACACTGTCGAGGCCAATATGCTTCCAAAGTGATTGCACAAGAGCTGATGCAGTGGAGGGAAAAACGGCAGATCTGGAGGTCTCCTAATCCAAAACCTCGACTTCCCAATCTCTGGATATTAGAGTACTTCAGTTCCATACAGAACAACTCGCTGGGGTCGTTCGAGCTCCTTTTTTGGACAAGCAGGTGAGATCTCTGGCATGAGGCTTTCAATGCTCAGCTTGTTGGACCGGGGCATTGGTTGGTTTCCAGCTCTTTTCAAAGCTGAAATTTCTCGAACATGTCAAGGAGTTAGGGATGTACGGGGAAAATGCGGCAAATTTTGGCATAACAGTAGGTATGATCAGAGAATAGGCCATCCTTTCAGGTGGCGCAAGGAGTTGTGATGAACAAATGGGTGAAGAGCGGAAGGGAGATTCTTGGACGTTGGATTGACTGGAACGACTCTATACGTTGTTTTTTTTGGTTATTACACCATCCTGTACGATTATTAGCTCTTTATATGGTGTCCTGTGATGAGATCGGTATTGTATCTGCTTAATGAGATCGGTAGTGTATCTGCTTATCGCTGATGTGCAGGTAACAGAATTCGACGTCTCTGGCTCTGTCTAACATTGCCCATAATTTTAATACCTATCGACTAACTGGTATTGTCCAAGCTACAGCACCGCTGAGAAATGATATTTGGTAGCACTGTTGTACGAGTGAAGTATAGCGTCAATGTCGTTTCTCGCTGTGTATAATATATTACGCATGAATGTTGCAAAGAAGATCAACTTTTATCGGCAATTAATTCTCTACGACAAATACACCGTTCAGCGGCGAAATTCTGTCTACGACAGTGCTTTTACCATTTTTCCTTTTGCCTCAAAATAAGGTTTCCCACATATGAATTCTATATAAACACCAATCCGCGCAAAGCCTAACGTCATCATGTCTACCGCAGTACGCTATCCAATGTTCCCTGTTCTTCAAGATATTACGCTTTACCCTTATACTCCAATTACCGAAGATGATGACATCGAAACCATGCGGAGCCTGCCACTCGGTTATAGGAAAAAATTCAACCCGCTCTTGCCACTAAAGTCAAAGCCAGTCAGGTTGAAGGGAAAAGAAGTGATTGTCCAACTACTCTTCGAGGCTAGAGAGCCATCCGGAGCATTTCCTCGTCTCTTTGAGGCGTCCATCATAAAAGAACCGTCAAAGTCTGGGCTTCCACGAGAAGGCAAGAAAGTGATAATTGAGGCATTCGACCGACGCTCGTTTCACTCGAATCCATTGATTCGATCGCAAAACATATTTTTACATACAGTTGCCAGTTACGA
>JAKTQJ010000130.1:0-27137 GCA_030558835.1 Blastobotrys illinoisensis | reverse complement strand
GGGCCCTGCCCCCCAAACCCCCCGTGGCTGGGGGCCAGCCCCCAGACCCCCGTCTGTCCGTTGTAGTGTGCATCCCCTTTTATATTCGCTTTCTTTTATTTATCTCTTTTTTTCTCCAATTGGCGCTTGTCATTCTTATATCTCTCCTGCAATCTTTTGTATCATCAATTGGGCTATTTGCATTGCAGATAGACTCCACTTATATTTCTCTTCAGTCTCCTATTTGTTGAGAGCAAGAGTTTGCACCGTAATCTTTTGTATCATTCTCTGTTATTCAATTGGATCTAAGCAATTGGGCTGTCCGTATTACAAAGATGATCCGTTTCTGTGTAGCCAAGTGATGCCATCATACACGCTTTCCATTGACCTACCTGAGTTCTACCTGGATGGAGTTTTGTTACCTTGTCTATTATAGCTCAACGTTGATACTTGATAGGCATTTCATACAAAATATTGATAACCGCCGTAGTACTTGGTAGTTGGTTTCACCACCCAAATGAATGGTTATATCAGCAGTATGAGCCGCAAAGATCTATTCCTAATTGGCAGACCAGGGCTGGCTCCTGCCAAAACGGGTATTGGCCCGTTCCAAATATCTGAGACCGGATATGCATTGATAAATAACTGCTGAGACACTGGTACAATGTACTACATATTTTATTTTTTAGTTTAGTTCTTTTTTTAGGCTTATCATCCGTTACAGGTGGTGTGGTACAATCACGTGCACTGTGTCCGATTAGAGCACAGGCCATGAAAAGCAACCGTAGAAGATGAAAGAATCGCTGGGCTACGATGAGTAGTCTTTCTAGTCATACTCGATAGTGGCTAAAGATAGTTAGCATTATATCGCGCTGTGGATTGGTATGTACCTTTTAGAACTCGCCGGAGGAGGGTGTCAAAAGCTTGGAACTTGTCGCATTCGGGCAATTTTTCAAATTCGTCGTCAAGGTCGTCAAAAAAGTGCTGGCGGATCGTCGTCATGTTTAGGGTCTCGGCTGTGATACTCTGAAGGTATCCGTTGGAAAGTTGGCCAAGGTCATTGACGTGGTGCTGTGCTTCGTTGAGAATGGAGCGGGCCAAGAAAGGGGCGGAGAGTCGCTCCACGTCTTTGACAAGATAACTATAAGATAGACAATCAAGCGGGTCTTTGGGATTCAATAGCAATCTAGACATTACCTCCAAGTCCACTGGATCGCCGATACCATACTTTTCCAGTGTGAGGCCATCTCCCAATATCTCTAGAGAACTATACAGCGTTGCCAGTATCTCCTCAACGTCGGATTGGGAACTCATTGCGGGTCAATTGATGAAATGATTAGAGGGAATGAGGGAAAGAGGCAAAGGGGGAAAGAGGCAAAGGGGGAAAGAAGGGGGAAATAGTGGCCGGGGCGTTGAGCGCGCACGTTGGCATTGTGGAGTTACCGTGGTGCTATACGACAGGTCATATCCTGGAGTCGACAGGTAACCTAACTCACTAGCGACGAAGTTACTTTTGTATGCTCACCTCGCTTGAAATGGCAGTGTAACCGCGCTACTTTGAGGCATTGTCACGGCGCCCTCATCCATCACAACCCAGATCCTCTGCCTCCGCGACAGACACCCTCACACCCCCATACTTGGTCAGATTTGATCGTGAGCGCCCTAGCTGGTAAGTACATTGGCAATCACTAGAGTACGCAGTTTGCTGACAATCGATAGAGCAATGCCGCGAAAGAATGCTGACCTGGAGTGTATCTACATTCCGAGCTACGGCCTATTCCATTGGCAGCCTGATGCCCGTAGAAAGTTGTCTTACGTGATTGGCGGGACACTGCTACCAGGTCCAGAATTAGACCGATCGCGAGAGGAGACTATCAAGAAGCTGAGGCGGTTCCAGAGACTGATAGCAAGGGTATATGGTCCCTCCCACAATATATCACTCGAGCCGATACTTACCGAGTACAACCCGAGGTATCCTACCCCAAGCTTATCCGGGCACAGTCAATCAGAATTGCGCGGAGCGAGCTACCCACCGATTGATTTTGCCAAATCTCTCTGCTCGTTAAAGCTCGGCAAAACCAAGCGAACTCAGCGAAAGCAACTCCGCAAGTTTGAACCTTTCAGTGAATTTATAGTTGGTGTACCAATGGGACCCTTCTACGCTCTGGCAGCAGATATTCCAACCTATCGAGAACATCCCGATCGGACTAGCTTTGGGCTCGATACTCCACAAGAACGGAAGCAATTGCGCGGCCAGTTTGCACGGAGCGACCTTACAAAGGCAGAATTTGAGCAGATGGTGCGGCCCCAACCAAATGGCATCTTCCGGGACGAGAGCGAATTGCGCTATGGCTACGTTAAGCGTGATATCCTCACAAGGGTCTTGGATATTATCATTGATGCTCTGGAAAGCGACAGCTTCGACAAGATCGAGTTGGTCAGGCGCCTACTTCGTGTCTTCTACGAAAATTCAGAGCTTCCCTTTGTGATTTGGACCGTTGCTCGTGTGGGGTTTTTTGATCGAATCAAAAAATGGGGAAGTGAAGAGTATGCCTCAATCGAAGCGGAGTTTCCCCTATGGCGAAAATTTCCCACCCCAAATCAGTCATCTCACAATGTGCTAGATGATGCTGGTGAGCCATTGGAGGTGGAACTAGTCGGTGACTACTGTGGAGATGCCGACGGGACCACAGATAGGGGAATTGACCCTGATCAGGAAGTTTCGCAAGGTGAATCGCCCAGTCAGTCCGCCAGCGAGACTGAAGTTAATGAACCAGGTGAAGAATTCGAGAGTGGCTATGAAGCTATGTCCGCCAGCGAGGCTGAAGTTAGTGAATCAGCTGAAGAATTCGAGAGTGACGATGAAGCTATAGGTGAAGAGAGCAGTTGGCTTGATGGTGAATTGGAGACAGAGTCCGATACACCCTGTGAAGTTGTGCAAGACTCCTTCGACCTTAGGTACGAATGCGCAGAATATTTTAAAGAGAATCGTGCTCTCACGTTAACGTTTAAGCTTGGGCTTAAAGAACCTTCCCATCAGGCTAGCACGATGATCTTAAATGATATGTGGGATATTATTGAGCTTTCCAATGGAGCGCCCTTATCGCTTACAACTATTGAAGAGTTCAAGAAACACATTCTCAAACTGGCACGACAAGAAATGTCAAAGCAGGCTCCCATCATAAGGCAGATTGAAGCCTGTGAGAACAACTGCTGCGCTTTTACCAGAGAGTACGCTACCGCCAGGACATGCCACTTGTGTGGCAGCTCTCGCAAGGACGCGTACTTCTTTTACTTCTTCTCCCCCAGAGGGATGATCAAGCGATGGTTTGAAGACAAAACACTTGCTGAGCACATGCGGAAAGTTGTCCATAGTACAGAACCTGGAATGGCGTCTCACTTTGGCGGTGAACTCATCAAAACGCTAAAGCAGAGGCATATCAGTGCGAAGCAGAATGGAGGAAACGAGTCGTGGGACCACAGCACCAAATATTTTGAGGAGTCTGCCGATACGGTCCATCTTTCTTTCACACTGCTCATGGATAACGTCAATCCTTTCAGTCAAATCACGGCAAATATGTCCACTTATGCTCTGGTGTGCAATAATCTTCCACCAGATGTACGATATGAGGAGAAATATGTCCAAGTCTGTATGGTACACCCGAAGATTGACCGCGGCCACCAATATTACACGCAAAGGAAAGACATAACTGAGGCAGTTAACTCATTTCTAAGCGTGATCGTCGATGAATTTGCCGGCCTGAGTGTCAATGGTTTGAAGGATATCTGGGACGCATCCACTAATGCCTCCATTACTGTTCGAGCCCATCTCACAGTTATTAGTGGTGATATGCCGGCAACAGCCTCCCTCATGGGTATGACATCGCATGGGTGTCGTAAGCCTTGTCGAGCCTGCCACGCGCAAAGAACGTCTGCGAGACCCAGTAATATCAGTGGGGATCAGGCGCCAACAGGGATCTCCAACCGCGACTTTGAAAATATCGAGATTCGGACTCATGGCGAGCATGTTGGATACCTCTTGCCTGACCCTCTTCCAGATGATGAGCTGGATAAACTGGGAATTAATGGCTACTCCTGCTTCCTAGACCTGGGCTCGGTCATATTTCCGTGGTCTTTCCAGTTGGACTTGATGCACATGGCCTATGTTAACAGCACCAAAAAGCTGATTTCTCTTCTTCGATCTACAATTCCAGTCTCGAAAAGAGGGCAGATGGACAATATTCTATCTTCTTTCCAGATGGACGATATTGTATCTTCTCTCCAGGGGACGGCTCATGCTGTTGGAGATGATGAATATCCAACAGATTTCTTCTTGCAGAGAAGAGATACGTCCAAGGTGGTTATGTGGATGAATGTAGTGCGTCATATACCCCTTTTGATCGAGTTCTGCTGGTCAGCTTCTGGCTTTTCGAATCAAATTGATCGGAATACTGCCAGGTTGAGGAATGCTATATTCGAGCTACTCGACGTTCTTAGGTGTTATCTATCACCTCAACTCCCTCTGGCTGCGCTCGAAGAAATGGGAACGAGAACTGGGACAGCTTTGGTAACAATTGAGGAGATTACGAATGATGTGTCCTATCTAACGTTACCAATGCATAGTCTTCTCCATGCCCATGACTATGCCCGATGGGTTGGACCCCCACAGGAGCACTGGTGCTACACGATGGATAACGAATGCCGAAGAATAAAGCTTTATAGTCGAGCTTGTTCATTTATCGCTATCAATAGGCGATTGCTGTTCTCTTACCTCATTATCCTAGCTACGCTCGAGCCTTTAGGCACTCATAAGGAACCCTTGCCACCACTTTACGGCCCAAGGAGACGCAGCCCTCGGCTTACTATCGTCAATCATGTCAAGAGACTGGCACAGGCTCACTTGGCTAGGGAGAGTCGAAGACTGAAGCGTCTAAATGGGCAAAAACAAGCCGCTCCAGGTGCCAAACTGGTGGAGCTAAAACCCATAAAATGGTTCAACATCCTACGGCTTAGCTCGATTGGCCTCGGTAACTTTGCAATAAGACGCGACCCTAAGAAACTAACGGTTGTGCGATTACAAACTGCCACGGGTGATGGTCCTCTATATGGAGTTGTATGGGAATTCGCCATGGCTACGTTCAAGACTACTTGCAATGTCGTTGAAAATGACCAATACGAAGAGGGGAAGGTCTATGTTGCCGTCGAAAAGCTCTCGCTCTTGCCATTCGGATGCTTACCTCTTCCTGGAGGTGATATTCCCCTTCAGCGTGAACGACCTCTGGCAATGGTGGCACGGGTTCCTAGCAATGGAAGCAACAACTACGCTGCCTTTAGCGTAGAATCGATCAAGCAGGTTTATTATGCCGTCGAAGCTCAAACTAAGAAGTGGCAACGAGTCTGGTACTTGATGCCTTATAGCGAGGTCGAATTTGACTAACTATCTCGCATATACCCTTAATACAGCACCAGTAGTTCTAATATATATGGTTTTTATTCTAGAAGGAGTGCAAGAGCCTTGCTTCTTCCTGGTTTGGACGAATTGGGCCACCAGTATATATTTGCTTTCACAAACTTGTCGCTAATAATTGAACTAAGAGGTACAGATAATGCTCTTCAGCGGTGGGTCTTCCAATGATTATAATGTATAATTGACAAGTACAATGAAGTGTTTTTTATCGCACCAGACATACCAGGTAGTATTATGCGTTCAAAATTGACTGTTAAAGTTGGACCAGTCGATATAATGTGCTCAAAATTGTCAATTAGATACATATCATTAGAATCTACGTACTCTGGCGTACTTGAGTCTTTTAAATTATAAACCAGTCAATCAGGAGGACATCATATCCGGAGCTTGCCGATTTGAGAGCTTTTACTATGGGCGATGTACTGTACTCGCGGTGGTAGTGGTGGTGGTAGTACAAGGAACGGCTGTGCAAATGCTGTGCCATGGCAACGGTACACTGCTTAATTTCTGGTTGATCTCATGGCAATGAATGCTTAATTTCTGGTTTAATGAATGCTTAATTTCTGGTTTGATCTCATGGCAATGAATTAGGCTCCTGGCCGCTTTATAACGTACCAAATGAGCCAATTCTTCCCTATAGCAATAAATTGAATAAAGGTACACGGCAAACGGAAACTTTTCATCTATTAGGGAAATTAATGTAGACGGAATAAATACATCTATAAATACTTAAGCCAGCTCTGCCTGCCGCAGCTTCTCCTCGTGCTGGCGCTTCCAGCCCTTCTTCCTCTGCCGCTCCTCATAGAGCTCCTTGGCCTTGAGAACCCGGTCCACAATCGTGCGCGTGCTCATGTCAGCGTACTTGTGCCGCGCAATCTCGCCGTAGATGCCCTGGCTCTTCGCCAGAGCATAGTGCTGCAGATCACCATCATCCAAAGCCGTCGGACCGTGCAGCACCCTCGACACGCCCAGCTGGCGGTAAAACTCGGCGCTCTCCTCCCACGGCGCATTGAGCACAACGGCATCGACATATCGGCACTGCAAAACGCACAATGCCCGCTCAAACTGGCTCATAATCGGGTAGTTGTGGCCCTTGGCGCGGTTGACCGTGACATCGTCGCTGACCCCAACCACCACCGAGGCTCCCTCGCGGTCGGCCTGCTCCCGCACAAGCCGGAGGAACTCAATGTGGCCCACAAAAAACAGATCAAACGCCCCGTCGGCGTAGAATACTTTTCGGCCGAGCTTGCCGGCAACCTCCTCGCTCGGCTCAACCAGCGTCTCGAGCGCTTCGCCGCCCCAGGTGTACACAGCGCTGCCCTTGGACTTGCCGTCCCGGGCCGAGGCGTAGTTGTTGAACCGCTCGAGCGCCTCCGGCGCCCGGAACAGCTCGTCGTTCGTCTTGAGATGGTGGTCCTTGGAGCTCGGGTCCAGCATCCGCCCGACAAGATCCGTCGTCGAGATGTTCGGCGTCCGCTTGACAACGACAAACCGGCCCATGTCCTTGACGACCTGGTAGCAGTCGTTTCCGTCGGCGTCCGTCGTGATGTCGTCGCCGTGGACAACGTACTTGCACCCGTACTCGTCCATAACCTTCGGGTCTGTCACATACGGCGCGCCCGGGACGCTCTGCGTGCTCCACTTGCAGGCGTCTACCGCCATGACCCGCTCCTCGAGCTTCATGACGACCGGGCCTTTGTTGACGAGAATGTCCTCGTCGGTGTGGATCCCGACGAAGAGCTCGGTGCCCAATTGGCGCGCCTGGAGGAGCGCTCCGGCGTGGCCGTGGTGGGCAAAGTCAAAGCACCCGTCGATCCATATCTTGTCTTCGCTCAGCTCCATTTTTTGGTACAGTCGCTGGTGATTTTGAGGCGCCTTTTACGGGATATGCGGTGTGCTAAGGGGGTAATTAAACGTGGGCCTATCAAAGCCGTTGGGACTCTGCTCTCAGGGGTCGCCTGCATATGATTTATCAACTTTCACAATACACATGATTCTATCAATTGAATGAATGAATAAATCTATTAGAGTCTCTGCTTATTCTATCAATTTCACTATACCTTTACCAGATATGCTTTGGGGGGTGATAAATCTCGATACAAAGTTGGAAATATGTTTTTATGCGGTAGCATATGGCCTATAATCCGTAGCTGGGGCTATTCTCTAAACCGCAATCGGTTTTCGTGCCTTGTACTGTTACGCCGTGGCCAATTCCGCACAAATCGTGGTTGCAGCGTAACAAACTCCCAACGGCGTAACAAATGATAGGCGTAACAAATGATAGGCTGTAGCGTAGTTGAAGCAATAGGCAATTCCGCATAAACTTCCTCTAACCTGTTTGGTTGTGGATTTATTGGTTTATTTCTGTTACAATGTTTTTGAGCAGGCTGGAAAAAGCCCAAGATGAGACCATAGTCTTCCTTAGCGTATGCAGAGACTTTAATCGAATTATCTATCTATGTAACAGAGCGTACCGGTAGTACAGTTGTATATGAAAAGATTAATAGTGTTGATAGTCATTAGCTCATTATATGGTGTATAGCTCATTATATCAATTTCACGGTACCTGTATACTGTACGGCCACTATAAGGCGGACTTGGAACAAAAAAGATCAATAGTTGATAGTCATTAGCTCATTATATGGCGTATAGCTCATTATAGAGTGTATAGCTCATTATATCAATTTCGCTACCTGTATACTGTACAGCCACTATAAGGCGGACGTGGAACAAAAAAGATCAATAATGTTGATAGTCATTAGCTCATTATATAATGTATAGCCCATTATATGGTGTATATGTACATGGTTCGTCAAACGTTGATTGGATCGGTGGGCCCGTTTTCGCCGCCGGCACGCTGAGAATGCTTGGTGTGGACCGTTGTAAAGTCAAATTGAAAGCCGTTAAAGTTGTCATTAGAATGGTGCGGAACAATCTCCTCCTCGTCCGACGAGCTGTGGTCGTCGCCCAGCGACACCGCGTCGTGCGTTAGCTCGCGGTTGAGCGCAGTGCTGTACTCTGGCGGCGGGTTGTACGGCGGCGGCGGCTCGCTGAACAGAGCAGTGCCAATGACAGAGCCGTGCCGAGAGAACCGCATGCCGTTGCGCCCACCACAGACGTTGTAGTAGTTGGGCAGAACCATGTTCTGCGTCGTGCACTCTGGGTGCAGGAAGGTGATGGGCGACTCGATCGAGATCTCAAAGAACTTGCGCCGGTCATTCTCCTCGTCGTACTTGGATATCCGCATCACCACCTTGATCCAGTGGTGCGCCTTGATATTGCTGTACGTCGTATCGGGATGGAGACTGAGCAGGTCCTTGTTGCGCCGGAAGTCGACACGGTTCTGCAGAGCCGCGTGGGTGAACTTCTCCGGCACGTGGATGCTGTAGTCGAGGTCGGTCTGGCCCTTGGTGTCGGTGAGAAGAGAGTGCTCAACGGACCCAGCAACAAACTCCTTGACCAGGTACCGCTTGGCAGGCTCTATCCGGTGCACTTTTCTGTTTCGGCAGTAGTAGTCTACGTTCTCTGACACGTAGAACCGGATACGGTGGAGCTTAATGTCGTCTTGCAGCGGCTGCAGCTTAAAGCTGATCGGAATATCGCCGCCAATGGGGAACAGCTTGCCGTGGATAACGACATCGTAGACTAGGCGGTCGTCCCACTCGCGATGCAGGGTGATGGGCTCGCTGGCCTCGACGTTGGAGTAGCTGGCGCCCCGAATGAGCGGGATCTCGTGGGTGCCGTGCAGATCCTGGGTGAAAGTGCCCACTCTGTCGACGCACCCTTCGAGCACGTACTTGACCGAGCCGTACGGGGCATCGATCGTCTCTGGCAGCGTGGAAGGGATCGGGAGCTCGAAATTGTACACATATCTCCCGGGCTGGAACACGCGGTAGCCGCGCTGGTTTGTGCTCCCCTGGACTTTCTCCTCCTTTGAAAAGCTTCGGTGCGGGCCCAGAGAGAGGTCAGGCAGGCCCAGCAGCGACGAATTGTGCGACTCGTAAGGCGTATGGACCGTGTGCGCAGATCCTTGGGTATTTGATCGGCCTCTCAGCATGTTGAGGCCCTTTGCGATGGGATTGAATGTTGATTTCGGGGTTGACGTGCCACTTTCGTCGCTGGCACCGCTGTCAATGTCGCCCGTCTTGTCAAACTTGACGAAATGAGCCCCGCACGAGTACTCTGCCAGCGGCGAGCTGGCGTTGAAAAAGTCCCACTCATGCTGATGCACTACGGACTCTTCCGACACCTCGACTCTCAGAGGCGGGATGCCTTCGGGCCATTCTGTTCTCGAAGTTCCTTTGAACCGCAGCGTGACGGATTTGACCTTGGTCGGCTTGAGCACTCGCAGAACGAGCGATCCGCGCATGATGGCGGACTCCTGTTCGTACATTTCATTCCGGGTCAGACCCAGGAGAAAGACGTGTGATTCGGTGAGTTTGAGCGACAGGATCGCCGTACTAGTCGACGACAGCACGATATCGTGCCCGTCTTTAGTGTGGCCGGCATGCGACAGCCCTCTGACAAATGGGATTGGTACAGAGTCCATGCTAATATATGGTTTATCGTTTATCGCGTATCTATCGATCTGTAATCTGTGATAGGATTTCTTTGATCTCTGATAGGATTAGTTGATCTCTGATAGGATTTCTTTGATCTCTAATAGGATTTCTTTGATCTCTGATAGGATTACCTTTGATCTTGAATGTCAAAGATTTTATATCGCGGATATAGTACTAGAGACAAAGGGTACCACGGATCGGGGTCTGATCTGATCGGAATATCTATATCTAGTAAAGTATGGTAACAAATAGCGAAACTACTGATGGAAATGCACCTGGGGATGAAGATTTAATATATGAACGGCAGCTGGTTACTGGCCATGGTAGTTTTACCCGTTACAAACCGACAACTCCGCCGGAGAATTGAAACCGAAACAGTTCAGCCCCATCCTTGTCCATTTTCCTCGGCATGGAAGCTCCAGAGATGACTCGCATTTGCATACAGCCCTTCGTCCCTGTACGCATAATCCTCGGGACATCGGAAGAAATTCTCCGATTGCCTTGTGAGCCGCACATGAATATGTACGATGTTTGCCGACGACATTTATTTTTTTTTTCCCAGTGTGCATTACATTTTTTATCATACGTAGCTCTTCTGCTACCTGAATACAGTCCAAGCTTTACCCATGTCTCCAACTGTTTACAAAGTGGGCGCAGGAATGAGCTGAGTGACGGCTTGGACGGATGGAACAGCCAAGCTACTACGCCTTTTGGCGTGTGGCTGGGCATCCGGAAAAACCTCTCTTTTCGGGAGGTCCCGAGTCGCGCCCCTGACTAAGCTTGCCGGCCCTGCTGAATATGATTAATGGCATGACATGCGATTATCAACGTCAATCAACGACTTTATGGGGGTTCCTGCATAACTGAAGGGGCCCGTGCGTGGCTTTTTAGCCGCGGCAGTCGGTCGTCCTCGGAGTTTGCTTATTATCTAACTACAGCGATACAGGGTGATACCCAGTGATTCGTCTTTTAAAGGGTGCTGCTTATCGAGTGATACCCAGCAAAGCCCCATGTAGGGTCATTCGTCTTTTACAGGGTGCTGCTTATCGAAAGAGCATGGACTGGTTTTGACCTTGGCAGCAGCTGGGCAGGCCCGTCTACTTTCCTGACTGCCTTCCATGGTCATGGCAATGACCAATATCTGTGGGGAAACCTGGTTTACCTACGTATGATACGATTAGTGTTTGAAACATCCGTCCTAAAAACACCCTATTCTTGCCCTTCTACATTTCCCTCGTCTACGGCCTTTCGCGGCTTTCCTTTTCCACTTATATTCTATTTTCGATACACCTATTCAAACACATCTATTCTCTTGTACAAGCCGATCGAATTCGCAATTTTGATGGATTTTTGTCATGAATTCTTTAGAGATCAACTCTGCATTTGATATTTGTAATACAAACAATGCACGTACCCACACAAGCATTTGATGCTCTGCTCATCTCTCCGTGGGGGAGAACCTCGGCTGGCTTATAAATCGCCAAACTGACCCATCCTTGTATTTGTGGAGAGGTGTGCTGATACTTCTGCGATGGTGATATTCACTCGAGGTGCATAGCCGACTCGACATTCATCAACTGATCTCTGTCGATCCACAGTGTCGCTGTTTACAATCACCGACCCGAGGTACTTTATCACCGTCCCTCCTTAAACCCCTACATACGTACGCAATGCTATTCTACGTAGTATCCCGCTTTATTTTGGAGTCCGCACTGTAACAAGGTCGGACTCCGTAGGCTGCGGCTGCACTAAGCACGGCTGTCGTTTTCGCTGCTAGCAGTCATGGTTACCGTGTTGCAAGTTTTGTTACGCTGCTGGGAGTTTGTTACGCCGTTGCGAGCTCTTGTTAGACTCTGTGGGTGGTGGCGGCTCATGCGGCTCATGCGGCTATGGTGCCAAATCACGTGAACCGCTTGCACGTGCTTGTTGTTCTAACTACTTAACTTGAAAGCTTTCTACACGGCGGAGCCCGATATCGGACATGAGGGGCTATGGCGGGGCATGAAAAGTTTTGAAAAATGGAGCCAAACGGCCATTAATCTCCATTAATCTCAACTAATTTCCTGAAATAAACTGTAATTTACCTCGCAGGGGTGTAGACACATTGAATAAGCCCCGGGGCAAACTTGGTTTCTCGAGTTGTTCCGTATATGCGGGGGAGAAAAGATTAAGCGAGAACGGAGGTGACTAATTGTAGCCCTCCCGGCGTACAGTGTAGTAGATTGGGTGCAGTACAGCAATCTCTCAATGTGTTGAGCATAACAGTTTGTCCTGCAAGATAAACGGTGGCTTAACTAGCGAGTGGCATCAATTGGCCGTACATCGCTTTTCTCCTTTTTTCCACCCACTATAGCCAAACTTGTGCTGATTTCTCTCCGCACCCCAGAGAAAGCCACAAGAAACCCAAAAAGATGAAGGTATCAGAGAAGCTCCTCCAGGCCCACAAGGATCAAAATGACCCGGCCACCTTCTCCTTTGAATACTTCGTTCCAAAGACCTCCCAGGGTCTCCAGAACCTCTACGACCGTATGGATCGAATGTACGACCTCGGCCCCCAGTTCATAGATATCACCTGGAACGCCGGCGGCCGCCTGTCTAATCTGACCTGTGAAATGGTCGCTACCGCCCACTCGGCGCTCGGCCTCGAGACCTGTATGCATCTGACCTGTACCCGAATGCCAACTGAAAAGGTCGAGAACGCCCTCAAGGACGCCTACAACGCCGGGTGCCAGAACATTCTCGCCCTGAGAGGCGATCCTCCGGCGGTCGGCGGCGAATGGGAGGCCGTTGAAGGCGGCTTCTCCTACGCCAAGGACCTTGTAAAGTACATTCGTGACAACTACGGCGACTACTTTGACATTGGTGTCGCTGGTTATCCCGAGGGCGATCCCGATGAGCGAAACCCAGACGTCCTCATCCCCTTCCTCAAGGAAAAAGTCGACGCCGGCGCCTCCTTCGTAGTCACCCAGATGTTCTACGACGCTGAAAACTTCATTGAGTGGGTGCGCAAGTGCCGGGAGGCTGGAATCACCGTTCCAATCATCCCCGGCATCATGCCCATTTCGACCTACGCCAGCTTTATGCGGCGGGCCGACTGGTGCGATATTAAGATCCCGCAGGAGTTCCAGGACAAGCTCGAGCCAATCAAGAACGATGATGCGCTGGTGCGACAGGCCGGTACTGAACTTGTTGCGGACATGTGCCGAAAGCTGCTTAACTCCGGCGTTGTTAACCACTTGCACTTCTACACCATGAACCTCGAAAAGTCCACTGTAATGGTTCTGGAGAAGCTGGGATTGGTTGACACGGAATCGCTGGCGTCCAAGACGATCAACTCGAGCCGGCCGACTCCGCCGCTTCCGTGGCGACAGAGCCTCGCTCTGGGCCGAAAGGAGGAGACGGTGCGGCCAATTTTCTGGAAGAACCGAAAGCACTCGTATGTGTCGCGGACCGCCGAGTGGGACGAGTTCCCCAACGGCCGATGGGGTGATTCGCGGTCGCCAGCGTTTGGCGACCTCGAGCGGTACGGTGTGCTTATGAGACAGACTGCGAGCAAGGCGGTGGAGCTGTGGGGCACTCCAGAGACCCCGGAACAGCTTGGCGAGCTCTTCTCCAAGTACATTGACGGCAAGGTCAAGTCGCTTCCGTGGTCTGACCAGCCCATCTCCGACGAGATTGAGTCCATCAAGCACCAGCTGATTGACCTCAACACGCGAGGGTTCCTGACGATCAACTCGCAGCCGGCAGTTAACGGCGTGCGGTCGAACCACCCGGTACACGGCTGGGGTCCGTCGAACGGCTACGTGTACCAGAAGGCGTACCTCGAAATGTTTGTGTCTCCGGACAAGATCGAGCAGCTTGTGGCTGCCTGCGACAAGAACGAGGACGTCACGTACTATGTTGTCAAGCAGGACGGCGAATTGCGAACTAACTCTTCTGTGGACGGCCCGAATGCCGTCACCTGGGGTATTTACCCGGGCAAGGAGGTTATCCAGCCGACTGTGGTCGAGAAGATCTCCTTCCTTGCGTGGAAGGACGAGGCGTTCCGACTTGGCGAGGAGTGGGCCAATGTGTTTGAGGCGGAGTCTGCTTCTCGAAAGCTCATCGACACGGTGTCCAAGGAATGGTATCTGATCAATATTGTGCACAACGACTTCCAGGACGCGCTCGGCATTTTCAACATCTTCAACGGCTTGTAGAGCGGTTGCGGGCTTTTCTTTTCATGACATCAACTGTCGACATCAACTGTCAAAGGTATTTATTATTAACGAAGGTTACGAAGTTTACGATATACCACTCTGGGATTATTCAACAATCCCTGGACCCCTTGTATATACGATATCAATTCAACAATTGACGATTTATGATATATTTGCAACCCTTTCCGATGTAGTTTGGGTAATCTCATATTTCCATGTAACAATTTCGACGTAACATTCAGATGGAGTACGGGTCTATTGATGGTGGTCTATGATAATAAATAATTGGCGATTCTAGTACCGGTAATTGGAATCCTAGCATTCGCGTGGCTATATCCCCTTGAGAATAGTCTGACAACGATCCCGGATGATCGAGAGCTCCATGATTTCCTTATCGCCCTCCGGAGACGCTTCGATCCACGAATCAACGAGTTTAATAGCCTGTTGGCCCTGAAGTATGGCCTCCGCACGTTTCTCTTGCTCAACTAAAGATCCCAGTTTCTTCTCAATGGTCAAAACCCACCTAGCAGCGTGTCGCACGTTCAGCTTCCTAGTAACATCCTCGCTGCTGTCTTCTGTCGACTTCAGCTGAGGAAGCCGCTTGGAAAGGTCACTAATGCGCGACAAATTGCCAATTAAGTCCTCTCTAGAGCCGTCCTTTTCCGGAGATGCCATTCCCTGTAGAGTCGCGCTGGCTGTGATGAGCTTGTTGTAATTGTTGTAAACAAGCGCTTTCTGCTCGCTCTCCAGAGTCCGTAGCTCCTCGACCACTTCATTTTCCTGCTTCAAAAGCTCCCTAGTGTCGCTCTGGGCAAGTACATGCTTGACAAATGCGTCTGCATCTGCTACCTCGTCCAGTGCCGACGAAGTCTCCGTTTCATCGTCGAGGCTACTGCTACTTGAAGGTGCCGAAGCAGGAATCACAGGGGTTTTCGAGGCAGGCGACTTTGCCTTGCTCTCTTGTAGTTTATAGAACTCTCTGAGCCGTTTCCTGGCTTCCGACTCCGTCGATGGAGTCCCCTGGCGATCGGTCATGCTTTTGTCGTTATCTTTGGGAACACATCACCTAAATTCGAATATGACGACCCACAACCATACCAGATAGAATAAAATACCCCTGCATTTACAACACAGCCGTCGTTATAGGTAGTAATGAATCCCTTGCTTAATGCACACAGGGCCAACCTGGCTATGATGGCCGTGACCGTGTGTTACTATACATTTGCCGCCGCCTTTAATATCCAGGACGGGTACATGGTACGTCCCGTGACCAAAATCAAAACGTTAAGTGGTCTAGTTAATCAGGCCATATTGACCCTGGCAAACTACGTATTCCACGGAGGTGTCGTATACTACTGCGTGAAAGAATTGTCCAGTAATCTCCGTTTCTGTTACTACCACTCTAACAACTCGGACCTTCTCCAGTTTCTAGGAGCCATGTCCTGCTTAGAGATACTCATGCTAAGTCTATTTATTGGGGCTGCTTTTGGAACGCAGTACTATGCGACTATCTCGCGGGGTCTGCGCACGGTGCAGGGCGGTTCAATTGCAGTGGGTATCGTCGTCTCCACTGCCGTTGGTCTCTACGCAATTGAATAGTCTCCCCGGAACTAAGCCTCGGAGTCGATACTCCCAGAGCTTATCCCCTCAGATCCCGGAACAAAGTCATCATAGTGGATGCATTACTACAATCTCAACAGGTCCCCCAACGAATGGCGTCAGGGAGGGGCTGCTGCATGGATCATCCTCATGACCACCTTTTAATTAATACCACGCTACATTACACATTTACAATATATTAATCCCCTGCAGGACAGATTGAACCCTTGATCGCCCTTATCTGTCCCGTTAACGCCGCTAACCTGGCTCGCTTTTGGGGTTGACCATTTGGAGCAATGTGCCTGCTGCAAAGTGCTCGGAGTACCCATGACCCAGTCGCCTCCGGAGAGCTCCGTACTCCTGCTGCATGTCCTCGTTGAATTCCTTATGTGCGTCTGAAATGGCAGCATGCTCCTTGGGCTCAATGAGACTCATCTGCTGGCACAAGAGCCGTGCTTCGTACCGCAGCTCCATTGGCGTCTCCTCCAGCCCAAGCATGGTCGGGTCGCAATAGAGAGAACATTTGGGATCCATGCCCATCATTTCCTCCATATCCTTGAGGACGTCGGTCGTGTAGTATGCGTACTTGCCGTGGGTTCGAAACGGAACAATGTGAATTGTCATGCCGCTTTTGTACCGCGGGTAGCACACTTCGCTCTTGAGGAACACGACATTGTGGACTGGCTTTGGCGGAGGCTCAATTGCTACCATCTTCATAACCTTCTGTCGCTCGCAAAGGCGGCGGTCTCTCTCTGTCTGCTCAGAGGAGGCCCGGATGACCTGCACGTAGGTGTACTCTGTCACTCCAGTTGCATATTCAACTGCCTCCGAGATGCGAGTGTAATGCCAGACCCGCATGCCCTGTCGCGTTTCGTACATTGGCTCTTCGCCGGACTCTTCCTCCTTTTCAGCTGACCCCTTGCGCTTAGTGCCTGGCTTTTCTTTGCGGAGGTCAGCAAAGCGCAGGAGATGGGCGTCCTGAGCCATGGTCTTGTTATTGGCTACCTTAAGCAAAGTCGGCATGTCAGGGGAAACGCTGACATATAGCATCATATCCTTGGCAAAAGGGCGACCTTGAGACTTGGTTTTTCCCTCGTCAAGCTTGATGAGGCGCTTTCTGGCTATGCCACATGGATTGGCCTTGGAGGTGCTGTGGGTGTTGCTGATGGTCCAGGACTGGACTTGTTGGAGTGCATTGTAGATGCGCGTTCCTCGAGTCATGTCATACTGTTTGGCCGCTTCAAAGAGTTCCGCGGTGGTCTTGGGCAACGGTTTGTATGGCCTACTCTCGACTGCTTCTAGCTGAAGCGACGCAGGATTTAACCGGGCTCGTACAATATTTAGGCCTTCGGCTAGGTCTTGATTAGATCGGCTTTTCTTGATCTTTCTGGCAGGTCCTTCGTCGCTGGGGTTCAACAAGTCGTTGACATTGGACCTTTTGGGTGGAGAGGAGACAGACGGTGTCAGACTTAGAGATTTGAATGAATCTCCTGAAGATGAAGACGAAGTGATTAACGATAATCGCGGGCTTGGCGTGAGAGGGAATACCTCCTGTGGACGGAAATAGTCCACACACCCGACGAGGCCGGTGGATTGAGGATGGCAGGGACTATCTTCAACAGAGAGTAACTCTTCGTGTTCTCTGACTTCCATTGGGAACCCTCTCATGGGTTTGGCGACGAGAGAACGCATCTTGGGGGTGGGAAGACACCCAGAGGCTCTTGGACCCGGTTTATATACGCGAGGGCCCCATCCGCATTCCTCCATCAATCTATCATAATACCGGTACTGTCCTTTTGCTTACCTTTGCAGTTCGTCTCAGTTACTTTTAGCCAAAGATAGTGCATAAGCCACGGGTATCATACGTTCTGCCGGCCTCTGTACCAGTCACAATTGCCGCACAGCTTCATTTCTTTTCCCCGCAGTGTGACGCGACTAGCTAGTACTGCCTGCTTATGGCTCGGTGAGATGAAGCATACAGCAGCTAGTCAGTGCGACATAGTTATTTGAATCCCCATAGATGGTTTGTAACTATTGGTGGTTTTACCGTGAAACGCTGCATCCGCAATCTAAGGGTCTATTTCATCACCCCCTCACCTGCCGGCCCACCAAATGGGTCCCTTGATGAGGTCATTTTGGGGGGAGGGATCTGTACGATGTGATCTGTCTCGCTGAGAGGGCTCTATTATCAAACGCATTCCTCATTTGGCATTTTGCATTCATATGCCCTTCCTCTCTTGCCAAGTACGGCTTGTTTCGTCCTTCCCCTTGATACCACTCTTATCAACTGCTGTAATCTACTGTAAGCTTGCAGTTGGAATTGAGTCCTCAAATGAGGACGTCGGTCCCACATGCATGCACCCCAAAGCTTGCGCCAACAAGCAGCCATAAGTTAGGTCTACGGGCTTCCGAAGGGGTTGCGCCTATGGGGCCCAATTTCCCCTCGTAGGACCGCTCCTTTTTTCGCATTTCGTCATGTTGAATGTCTTATATCTCCTACTGATGCGGCTCAGAGCCGCACCAAAGACACCAAAGACATCGCTAACGGTTTGAAAAACTCCACACTAAATACGAACAGAGTTTCAAGCTAGTCACGGGTCTATTGGAACTGCCATTCTGCCGGGAGAATATCGCCGCACGTGTATACGGCTCGTAATTAATTAAAAGTAATACCTTGCAGGGGAGAAGACCAGTGCATGAAGCAGTGGTACCCCAGACGGCACCTTTTTTGCGTACTCATACCAGGTATCCGTGATCACCCGCTTTGCATCGCAGCTGTCAGACACCCGCAATATCGAGCATCTCCCTTCCATACCCCCTACCAGGTCCAATACGAATCTAAAGAAAAGCAGCGGATGGTTCGGAGAGTAAATTAGTATACTATGGGAGGAAGGAATAAATTAATATGTACAATTCGTGAGCAATTACCACCCAAACGTTTCCGTATGCAAATAAATTTCTTCAGGAATGACTCCTGCCGCGTTCTTTCGACCAGCAATGACGTTCATCTGAAGGCTCGCCGTAGCGTTGGCAACTCGTGATCGGACGCCCTGACATCCCGAGCTAATAACCACCGTACGTGGGCCAAACGTTGAAGAAAACAGGCTCATGATCTTCTCGATATTCGGTCTGCCCTGAAGGAACTCAACTGAGGTGGGCTTTTCTTTTGAAATAGCGGTATCTTCGCCAGACGATGCAATATCCTCACGAGTGACGTAAACTTGGCATTGGAGAGCAACACCCTCTGGCAGCTGGGCAATGACCCGGTTGATAGTCTCCTCGTACCACGAAAACGTGCCCAGGTTTCGCATAACCCATACTAGCCGAATCTGTTTTGTTCTAGCCACAATGCCTTCGTTGAGTTGGTTGGAAAGGTGCTCCAAAAACGGAACGATGGCTGTTGCGCCCGAGCCGGAGCACACGAGCACAACGTCGTCAAATGCTTCAATTCGCCGAGTCATACCTCCATACGGGCCATCCCAGAACACATGGTATTCCTGCTCTGACTTTGCGGCCGCTTGGTCATAAAGCATCTTGGTGAATCCGCTGTATGGCCTGGCGATAAGTCGGAGCTCCACCGTAGACCTGTCCAAGCTGTACTTTGGTAGCGATCCAATGGTAAAAGGGTGGTTCCCCAGGGGCTGGATTGACGTGAACCGGACAAAGGTGTGCTGGCCCGGCTCCCAGAGCGGGAATCGCGAGCTGATGATCTTAATCTCAACAGCGTTATCAGGGAGCAGCTGCAGAGTAGCAGTCTCGGTTCTAAACCAATTGTTGCGAATGTTAAGGTAGCTGGTCTTGGTGAAATAGCGGTAGAGCAGACCAGCCGCCCACAGTGCCAGGGTCGCCCACAGGTAGGCCCACGACTCGAGACTGTTACCGTCGTGCCAGAACAAGATACCAAAGTAGGCAATTGCGACTGGCCAGTGATAATGCAGGAACAACTCGTAGCAGCGGTCCCGGATTGTCCGCAGCGAAAAGAAGCAGAGGGTCAGAAGCAGCGCCAGAGCCACCGTCCCCGAAATGTTAGTACTGCCATCGTAGTACCAGACGTTGAGCCATTGCATCCCGCCTTCCCACACTGGCTGGACAAGGAACGGCACAGTGTGGACCCAGGCAAAGAACAGGCTCAACCATGCCACGGTCTGGTGGTACACATTGAGTCGCTCATAACTCAGTCCGGTGAGGGCCGTGACGACATTGGACTTGCCAGAAAGAGTGTAGATCAATGGCGTCAGAGCGTTCGACACCATCCCCGCCCGGACGGCCAGCGGAGGAGATCCGAACTTGAAGCACGCCCGGTACCAGAAGTGTGGAACGAATGTAATGCATAGCATGAACAAGAAGGCAGCGAACACCATCACGAGAACATTGACCTGGGACGGGAATGCTGTGTATTTGGAAATGATCGGGTACCGCCTGTATCCAATGTACCGCCCCATGGCAAACACTTGACGGACATAGGAGCCGGGGCCTCTGCTTGCCCGCCTGCCTTGGTATCGCAGGTCGCTATTGTGATTGAAAACCCGGTAGGCTATGCTCAGGAATATGAGCACTATAGTATACCACATACACCACCGGGCGTATTTGTTGTTACTGGCCCATGGGATCTCAGCCTGGGAGACGGCCTCTCCCGCGGCGAAGTGGTCCGAGTCGACAGCAGAGCAGTCGTACTCGACCCCGTTCTGAACTGCCATAAAAGGGCCCATTTCTATTTCTATATTGGTGAGATCGGGGTTCTATCGAGGGACTAATATATAGTGCTCGATGGATCGGCCACTAAGACCTGTCTTATATACTCTTATAAATTTTTCGTCAACGAGCAAAATTCGCTTACAATTTGCTCAACCCCGGTGCAGGCACTCTCCACTTGTCAGGGGATGTCCATCCGACGCACGTAACTCCGAGGCGCTCAGCATGTTGGAGACTACGTATGATAAAACATGTTGAGTATTACTGGAGCTCAACCTCTCAGCATACTATGTAGTTTACGGCTCAGAAAAGTGCTCATGGGATATTGCTCGGCCCACCAAGACATTACCCCCCATGTACGGTATACGAATAGTGGACCTCTCTACATGAATACGAATAGTGGACCCTGGAATATGTTCAATCTTTACGTACGAGCAAAATTTAGATACTTTGGGTTTCCAAGCTAGGATCAACTTTAGAGTTGTCCATTATAGTGTATTCTAGAATCAATGAATATGGGGTATGTCCACAAACGGCTTCTCGTTCTAGTTTATTGCTCTTTATTACTGTAATGTACTTTGGTGCGTCTATACTCTCATGCCAGTCTTTTTAACGCTGGATTGTCCAACTAATACGCGGAGAATGCAGCGATTGATATTGGAGACCGTTGGAAAGCTCTGTTGAGCCGTTTGGACTGTGTGATGCATGCAAGGCAAATATGCTCATTAAATGGCTCGCTGTGCGACGTGTGCGACGGTGGTTAGGGACATTGCGCATCCGGTTCATGAACTGAACCCTGTAGAGCTCTGGTACGTTTCGCAGCTCATCAACCTCGATGTATTACCAATAGCTATTAGGCGCGCGTGTTTTCAGTGAATGTAAATTAAAGAAATGCCAATGAGTCAACTGCCCTGAAGAGTAGAATGGGGAACATGGAAAAATTAGCAATTACGTTTGAAAAGTAGACCCATTGAGTCCTCATAATACCAGCTGAGCTCAATTTGTACGACCCTCCTTAGGTTGATACATGGCCTTGGGTTGATGGTTTGATCCATTTTTACCCGTAATCTTGCCATCTTCATTATGACTACAGACAAACTATCCGAAGACCAGTCAAAAGGCTATTCCCATTTACATTTGCATTCCAGACCGTAGCAATTGTGCGTGTCTGGTGGTACTCGTAGATGCCACGCATGACGCACACTACCAAGTACATTGGCAATGCATGGCTGACAATAGTCAAAAATACCAAGCAAACGAAGCAAAACGACAAAATGTGTTGCCGTTCGATACGCTACTTCCAGCTCATCAATATAGTGTATTGCGTATTTTGGGTATACTGTTTAGGGTAATAAAAAATTTCCGCATAGTGATTGATAAGATGATTTGAGGCGGCGCGACCGGCGAGAAACCTCCACCCACCACTAAATGGCCTTCGAGACCCTGAAAAACCTTCTTTTTCACTCGGAGCTGGAGAATCGACTGCTGCAGTCCTCAGGGGACTCCCCGCTCATCCAGAAACACTCCACTGTGCGCAGCTTCCATGTTAAACCCGGCTTTACCTTCAACCTAAGGGTGTTTGTGCTGCAGCACCATAAAGCGCACAAGCTGCCGGCAATCCCCTGCGTGCTCTTCATACACGGCCTCGGTGGCCAGCTCAACCAGTTCGAGCACCTCATAGACTACTTTTCGCACTTTGCCACGGTCCTCTCCGTCGATCTCCCCGGTCACGGCAAGTCCGAGTACGTTGCGGACTACAAGGCATACTCGCAGGAGGTCCTGCTGGGGACCCTCGAAGCGGTAATCCAGGGAAGCGTCCCCGACCAGGAGATTGTTCTGATAGGCCATTCCATGGGCTCGGTTCTGTCGGTAAAGCTAGCAGAGCGGCTCGGAGACCGCTGTGTCGGCGTTATTGCAATCTGCCCGCCTGCTGTCGTGGACCCCAAGCTCGAGGGCGTCCGCGGCTTCCTCCCATACATGCCTGCTGTTGTTATGGACCTGTTCCGGGCAGGAGACCGAGTTGGCGGGCTGCAATCGCACTCGGTGTCGCGCATGGTCGGGTCGGACCCTGTGAAGGAGGAAAGCTGGTCCGAGGAGGAGAGAGAGGTTAGAGAGAAGCAGCTGCGGTGCAATCTGCAGGTGAATACCCGTGCGTGGATGCGCACCGCGTACAATTTCGTTCCGGCGTCGAGCGACGAGTGGACGCTGCTGGGGTGCCCGCTCTACCTCGTGGGAGCAGCGGAGGATGCGGTTCTGCCTCCAGACGAGCATATTTCGCAGGTGCTGGAATGGTTTGCAGGGGCTGCGAAGCGGCCCAAGAGCTGCGACGTTGTCGAGTCGACGATCATCCCCTCGTGCGGCCACGCCATTGTCATTGAGAAGCCGCAGGTGCTGTGCGGGCTCATTGGCGACTTTATATTCCAGCACGTCGACAAGAAGCTGTCTCTGGGGTGGCAGCTGGCGTTCATGGCGTCCAAAATGGACAAGTGGTCGCTCAAGAACGAGGCAAAGTGGCGGCAGGTCCAGTCCGTCGGCGACCGCATCCCGGGGACGCCGTTCAGAGGCATGAAAACGCTGCGCCAGGAGGACCAGGCGCACAGCCCGGCTATATTTGAGCACAGGTACCCCGACGTGACCGACCTGGTCGACATATCGCGCGAGACGCCGCCGTACGAGCCGCTGACGTTCAAGCGCATCGCGTACCACAAGTTCCCGACCGTGTCCAAGATCCCGCCGACCGAGAAGGAGGTCAAGGAGTTCATCGTGCTCGTCGACAAGTGCATTGAAGAGTCTGAGGCCGAGGACCCCGTGGTCGCCGTGCATTGCCACTACGGGTTCAACAGGACGGGCTTTTTCATCTGCAGCTACATGATCGAGCGGCTGCACTACAGAGTGAAGGACGCCCTGGCGGCGTTCAAGAACGCCCGCAGCCCGGGCATCAAGCACCCGCACTTTGTCGACGAGCTCTATGTCCGCTACGAGCTAGACTGCGCTTCCTCTTAATTTATTCGTCCTGTATATATATTCTCGTCACTAATTAGTAATGCCACTGCCATAATAACGTCTGGTACTCTCGATTGGGGGGCTAGCCCCCCAAACCCCCCAGAGCTGGGGGGCCAGCCCCCAGGCCCCCGTTTTGTAGCACTTTTTTTACCCCGAAACACCGTGAATCAATCTCCTTTCAAGCCTCCAATTGGTAAATAGTAACGTCACTGCCAATTGCCTCGACATGATAACATCTGGCACCGTCGAATGGGGGGCTAGCCCCCCAAACCCCCCAGAGCTGGGGGCCAGCCCCCAGGCCCCCGTTTTGTAGCACTTTTTTACCCCGAAACACCATGAATCAAACTCCTTTCAAGCCTCCAATTGGTAAATAGTAACGTCACTGCCAATTGCCTCGACATGATAACATCTGGCGTTGTCAAATGGGGGGCTAGCCCCCAGGCCCCCGTTTAGTAGCACCTTTTGTTACGCCGTTGGGAGATGTGTGTCGCCGTAACCAAACACCATGAATAAACCTCCAATTGGTACATCTGCAAGCCGAGAACCTCGCAACGCGAGCGGACGCAGTACGGGGGTACGGATGCAATACAGGCAATACGAGTGATTCAGGGGTAGTTTTTACTGCGGGTGGTAAACGTCAGAACCGGCGAAATCCGCTGCCTCGGCACAATAGGACTCCGTTCACGTTCTGCCGACCTCGCTTTCATGACCAACCGACCAAAGATTTGAATGGCCAACCGGAAGACCAAGATTTGGAAAATAGCTCTAACCAAGATTACAGTACCGGTAATGCAATTTACCAATAAGATGGAGGCACAAGGACCAACTGTAGTAGGAATGAACCAATACAGCAGTTCAAATGATTGAAAAGACAAGAACCCCCATTGAAGAGTGAAACCAACTGTAGTAGGAATGAACCAATCAACAGTTCAAATGATTGAAAAGCCCCTTGAACCTCCATTGAAGAGTGTAACCAATTGTAGTAGGAATATTACAGTAGAAATGCTTGAAAAAGGGGGAAGCATTGAAGAGTGTCGGGGAGGATAACAGATTAAATAGTCTATCATATCATAGTACACATAAAAACATTTAGTTGGCCTTGAGGCCCGGGATGAGCTTGGCCCGCTCCGGGGTCAGAGTGCCTGGCTTGCCAAAGTTCTCGTCAATGTCCAAAAGGATCTTGAGCGCGTTTCTGCTCCGCAGGTACTTGACCGGCGAAGCGCCAGCCTTGCCTTCGTGCGACGGCGTGGCATGGCCGGCCTCCGTCTTGGCGTGGCCCGGCAGTGGGAACATCTGGTGGAGCACCTCGTAGGCGGCCAGGGTGCAGCCAAACTGCGGCGAGGACCGCAAGATTCGCGCCGGGCCGCCCTTGAAGAAGGCCTTAAACCCTTCCTCCTTCCAAATAGTCGAAGCGCAGTGACGCAAGCCGTTGTACGTAGTCTGGCCCTTTCGCGACTCGACCTGCAACCGCGTCTTGATAACGTCGCTCGGCGTGGTCAGGTATGCGGCCGGAATGCCGGCAATGGCGCCGGCAACCAGCAACTGACCCACGCCAAGCTTCTTGTTTGGCCCCTCGCCAAAGTAGTCCTTCTTGAGATGCGCGTAGGCCGGGAAGTAGATCGCCGAGAAGGGCACATCTCGCAGCAAACACGCCGTAGCACCCTTGTAGAGACCCACGAGACCGAGGTTCCGCACGATCCACAGCGCGCTTCGCTTGGGCGCGTTCTCAACGGTCTTGGACAGCTCGCCCTGGATCTGGAGCCGGATCTTGACGATCTCCAACGGGTTCGTGAAGATGACCTGGCACCCGCCGGCAGTGCCGCCGGCGACAATCTCGGCCCAAAGCGGCAGCTGGCCGTCCGTGGTCAGCTTTCCTCGCACGAGATCGTTGACGGTGAGTTTGATGGCCTTTTCGGGGGCAACGCCGACCAATTGCGGGCCCAGTCCCGAGTACAGGCCGCGGAAACCCTCGCGCGAAATGACCTTGGTGAAGCAGTCGAGCGAGTTCTTGTAGAGCAGCGTCTGGCCCGGCTGCGAAGTCCGCTGGTTCTGCATTCGCGTCTTGACAAGGTCGATCGGGTACACTACAGTGGCGCCAAACGCGCCAGCCAGCGAACCAAGCGTAAAGTTGTACGCCGACTCGAACACCTCGCCCAAAAAGCTCTTTGGGTTGACCAAAGCATTCTTAGCCGCCTCGACCTTCTGCATCTCCGACTTGAGGTACCGCTCCGCCGGAGCCAGCCACGTCGGATCAAACACTCGCCGAAAGTCGTCGAGCGAGAGCCGGCCCGTCTTGTTCGAGAGGGACGTAAAGTGGAAGAGCACGTCGATCTCGAGCGGCGTGAACAGCGAAAACTTGGTCGCCTTGGCGGCCTCCTCCATAAAGTCCTGCCGCGTGATGAGGCCGTCCTTGGACCGCGCTGTCGCGCTCTGCGCAATCACGTCGACCATGTCAACGTGGCGAACTACATTAAGGAACGCCCTAACCGAGGCGTACGACACCTTGGAGGACTGCGAAATGTTGCACAGCGTGTGCAAATTCTCGAGCATTGTGTCCGAAAGCTTGTGTCGCGCCGTCTTCTGGATGATCTCCTGGAACTGCTCCGGCAGAATGTACCCAGAGTTGGTCTGGTCGTAGTGCTGAAACGCCTGGCGCACTCGCTCACCCATGAGGCCGCTGAGCATCTGGGAGAACATGGCGTACGAGAGCGTATGCCGTTTGGCTTTTCCACCGAGGTAGAGAGTGGCCCATTTCGAGTTCCAGTCGAAGGGAAGGGCATCGGGCGACTTGTGAGCCTCGTAGTTCTTGACGAAGCGCTCAAAGTCGACCTCGCCGCAGCCGTCCTGGTCGAACAGGCGGAAGGCAATCTCGTACTCGGCGTCGGGCTTGTCGAGGAGCTGCTCGAACGCGTACCAGTCGTGCAGCGAGACACGTCCAGTTTTGGAGCGGTCTGCGATCTGGAAGAGCACTGCGTACGAGTTGCGGGAGATTTTGTGGTAGTCCTCGTCGGGCGGCGCAATCGCGTCGAGAAAGTCGTCGAGCGAGAGGAACCGCTCGCCAGAGTCCTGCACCGACGCGTACTTTAAAAACGTCTTCTTGGACAAGTCGTCTGCCATTTTTCTATACCCTCTTTTCTATACCCTCCGTGCAATCGGATTGGCTTCTCCGTGACTCTATGGGGGCTTGGTACAGGGGAGAGAAAGTAGGTGTCCACACAATTTGAAGAGTCAGCCCCTCCTGCGGGCCATTTTTTATTTTTCCTCCGGTTGCGGGCGCATCCGGGGTAACCCGCACCGGAACGACACACCCCATCCTTCCATCCCTCTCTCCGTCCTTCCATCCTTCCATTCTTTTCTGGCGTTTGCTGTTATTGATTGTTGGGTTCTATCGCTTTCTATAGCCACCAAGTTCCACGAAGTGGCGGGGTTCGCAATGGCGGTTTGGCCGGTGTCAGAGTGAAATTTCAACGCGCACGGCTGTGCAAGGAGGGGAAGACCCCACTCGGTGAAAATAGCCGGTCGGCTAAGCTGTCGGCAGTTTTGCTCGTTACGCCCGTAAATGCTGTAGCTGTACTTGCAGTACGGGGGCCTGGGGGCTGGCCCCCAGCTCTGGGGGGTTTGGGGGGCTAGCCCCCC
>JAKTQJ010000129.1:0-29478 GCA_030558835.1 Blastobotrys illinoisensis | reverse complement strand
AGTGTGTTTGTTCTCATACAATTGCTTGATATTTACCGCGTACCGTTCGCATCTCTCGACTCTCTGTCTTGATAGTCTTGATTGTGCTAACACTGTACTTAAGTCGAGTGCTCGATCTGTCTCCCTCTCTCAACAGATTTGGAATCCGAATAGCTTTCTATGGCTAACGACCCTGTTGACGAACCTACGGTTGACGAACTTACGGACCAGCTTGGAGAATTCAGAATTTCTGATACAGACCCAGTTCAGCCAGAACTAGCTCAGCCAGATCCAGCACAGGAAGTACCAATGGTCAACCCTACCATCCCTGATTCCCCCAACACTCGGGACACACATGCCTCCACCTCAGGTACTGTGTCGACTAATTTGTCAACCCCTGTATCTCTCCAATCCCTTTCACCCCGTGGAAACTACCAGAAAATCGAAAACAACAGACGTGTGCCTCTACCTATCTCTGAAGTTGTGCGAACTAGCAAGTTCAATCCGAAGTACAGTGAGAACTTTAACAAAGCTGAATGGGTTAAGACGATTATCACAGAGTTGAGCATCGTCTATCAAGTTCACCCTAGCTACGTTAGGTTCCTAGGTGAGGATAAGTTTATTGATAACATTCTTCGATTTCTTCCCCATGATTTTTATACTCTGGAGGAGTACTTAACCGTACGGGCCGCCCACGGCACAATTGGATCCAAGGAAGAGACAGTGGCTGATATTGTGTTAGAAATGGAATCTGAATACCGCAAGCCGCATAGCTCGTGTGACTTTGACTATTATTTGGGTCAGTTTGACAGTTCTTTTGACATCTCATTGAGCAGTAGCACTGGAGAAAAGTTTATCAAGGTGATGAATGGTCTTACACAGCGCACTCTGGAAAGCTTGGAGATTCATGGAGCAAGGCTATACAGTCACTGTTGGTACTACCGAACTATGAAAGCCAAGGTTGAACGAGAAGCACGACGACAGAGAATTATTCTGAAACCAATGGAACTTCAGAAGCTCGTGCTACAGGATAACTCAGTTGTGCTAACACTGTACTTAAGTCGAGTGCTCGATCTGTCTCCCTCTCTCAACATAGACGATATCGATCGATCGGTGTATACGTAGCTACAGTAGCACACACACGGTTGGAAATCTTATAATATATGGTACATGCATGCCCGAATCACTGCATTTCCCTGTGCGCAAAATCTCAACGTTATTATCATCTGTATACCTGAAAATTCTACATACAAAATCTGGTCGTATATATTGTATCGTATGTATTGTATACCGATCAGAAAATCTGTATCGTTCCTGTATATATTAGACAGTTCTTCTAGCAAAAAAAGTAACAGTCTATAGGCACATTGTTATTTAGAAGGTTTCTTTGGTATACCAATTGCCACCACAAAGGCAATACTTCTGAAAGGCGACAGTCCACTGAGACAACATTTCGTCGTCATAAAGACGTGAAATATTGCCACATCGGGTACAGTATCTAGTTGGTGACAATTTAGATTGCATCGTCTTTCGAATGACATCAATGCAATCTCCATCGTTGTCAAATGCCAGGCTATCAATACAAGGAGCCAAAGCCTCATTATCTGAATCAGCCCCGTCATTCATGCTTTCGTTCGGTCCGGACAGCCCGACCCAAGAGATATCATAGAAATAGAGGACAGGAACGTTGGTGTCTGGAAGTAGGTTTTTTTTGTAGGCATCGAAAGTACCTCTCACCATCGGACCAAGCTTAGCAGGGATCTCACCGCGTAGAATTAATGAATGTTCCAATTCGAGTCGATCCTGTGGCGGAGCTGAATTGTACAAATTCTTCATTGCAGTATCAATATCACTGAGCATTTTCTCAAATGTTGCCAATGGTTGCGGTGAGAACTGAGTGGTTTCACGCAGCGTTCTCAGCGCAGTATGATTGACACCAAACACGGGGATGGGCTCCTGTTCGGCCAATTTGGCTGCAACTTGCTCAAGGCCACGAACTCCTCGTAATGAGTATAGAAGAAGCATACGAGGAACTTTGCCCAACAGCAGTGCAAGGGGCACAGAATTCATTAGCAGGCCACTCGTAGGAGCAACTGAGGAGGTATTAGAGCTGAGAGCTTCCAACTTTGCATTGGGTTTGACAGTCATTAGGTAGAGGTCTTGACAAATGAAAACAATCAGGTCTGTTAGCCACCGAACAAGCCCAACGATGGATTGCAGATGGTTGGCCTTCTGCTCAAGGTCCGACATTCCAGAGTTCGGTTTGCTCTGGGTCGAGACTGCACGCAGAATGAAAGTTAGGGCAAAGGCTAGTAGCCGGAGGTTGAGAATGCCCCACCCTACGCGAGACATGGAATTTCTTGACCACTCCAGATCGGTGCCCAATGCGACCTGCATCGAGAGCAGCCGCTGGAGAGATGGGTTGACGATGATCTTGTCGACCTGATAGTCTTTAGGAAGGTCAAGGGTAAAGTTGATCCCGCGGTGGGCCTCTCGGAGGAGTGTGTGCAAAAACCATTCTGCCTTTTTGGTGTCTTTTTTCTGAAGCTGTGCGAGGATTTTCTTCATTATTATAAGGACATCCTCGGTCACCAAGCTGTTGAAACAACATATTGAATTCCGCAAGGCCAGAGCCACTGCTGCATCACCGAGCTCATCGTCGGACTTGTCTGGGATGTCTGCAAGCGTCATGTAATTGATTTTGAGCTCCGGACAGGCCTCTTCTTTTTCCGCAGGCACGAGGTAGGTGTAGGAGCTCATGTTCGGCGAGAGGCACATATCGAGGATAGTATTTTCCGGCCTGGGGAAGGCAAAGCCGACGTCGGTGAGGTTCAAGAGCGGGCGAGCATTGGTGTTGGAGAGCGTTGGGTATGGCTGGCGGCGGATAAAGTTGACCGAGCCATCTGCGCCGGCGTAATAAATAAAGGTGTCTTGGCAGGCGGACGAGATTGAGAGAACGGGGGACTGTACCTCGAACTGTTCTTGCAAGATGAGCGAGGTATCAGTTTCGTCGCTGGTGCCGGAGGAGTCTCTCCGGGTGGACAGGTTGAAAAAGCTGCTGTGGAGGGTGATTGGTTTAGTCGAGATTTCATACTGATAACCTTTTGTTTTCGTGCCGTCACTGGTCATGACGTAGAGCTGTTCGTCAGACTCTGTACCGTTTGGCTGAATGTTGGGGCCTTTCAGTTGCAGGTTTGGAACGCAAAAGAGGTGGGTCACGGGCAGTTCAGGAGCTATCGTAGTGTTTGCAAGCCGCTTAACGACAAGCTTGGCGAAAGCCGTGCTCTGGAGCTGGTTGTTGTTGACCTTGGGGGCCCATTCGATTACCACCCGGTACAGCTTGACGGCATTGTCACGGTTGCTGTAGGTGACAATCTGGAGCGCATTGTCTTTTGTTCCTTTTATTGATGCGTGGGTCAGCAGTGCGCTGGAGCTGTCCCCCGAGTCTAGCATTGTTGACAGTTCAAAGTACCGCAGCTCTTCCGATGTCTGGGCCATGAGCTTGAGCTCTCCCTTGCGGGTAATTGCAATACACGCCTGCTTATTAGGAAGCGGGTTGTAGGGGCCCATTGGCTTTGAGTGGCACAGGCCGTATTGAGCCAGTGACGACGGGTGGTCGGAGGAGCCCCCGGACGAGTTGTTCTGAGGCGGGTTCCTGATTGCCGGCGAGGCCACCAACAGGCCCTTATCTAGATCGAGCCACTTGAACCCGACAATTGCGTTTGTCTCGTGGTTCTGGTAGATTGTTTTCGGGTTGAACACACACTGGACCCCCGCCCCGCTGGCGAGCGAGTGGATGGAAACGTCGCCCTGAGTATCTATGCACGCAAGGTCAGTCCCGCCAGGGCTCCAGCTGACATGGCACAACGGGGCGCCTTGGAGCCCGTTAATGGCCACGGGCGGAGCGATCTCCCAGTCCCGGCCATTCTTGCACACGAGATAGCTGATATAGGCGTTTGATTTCCATATGCGGGCGATAGCGCCGTTCTTGGACCACGCGATCGAGCTGTTCCGGTTAGCTAATATAAGAGCGGGAGGTGTAGACTTACTCGCTACATCCAGAGCGTTGCAAGCGGGCAATCTTCGACGCCATTTGCCCTGTGTTCCGTGGTGTCGAGCTTTTCGGGTGGTCTTTTTCAAAGTGCGATGCGCGCCCACGCATTTAAAAGCGACATCATCGGGTATTACATGTACCTGGTAGTCTTCGACGGCCTGGTGGACCCTCAAAAATTATGTGAATCGAAAATAGCTGCAGTAAGATTTATTGGCGGTGGTGAGTAGAGACGGCACATGTGCTCGTAGTTGTAGCTACAATACCAGTAGAGCAATTATGACTACACCGGTACAACATGAGCCACTATTGCAAGCCAATGGCGTACACGGCGCTTCTGTCTATCGGTACGAAATACAGGTATGGCATAAACCGTAAACAGTATATATTAATTTCGTTACGCTGTAATGATTGAGTTGGTTGAGTAACAACTGGATAGGTCACAAAGTGGCTTCCTTCACTATTACCACCGAAACAGAGCATTCATTGAGTTCTCCGAGGATGAGTTTAACGCGATTCTAAAAGAGAAGCTTGAACATGTCAAGGGAGTGAAATGGTTCGGCCGATGTGCACCTGGGCTAAATGGTAATAAATAAATACAGATTTCTAAATCATTCCGAGCATTAAAAGGGGTTAAACAATGCACTCAATAGTGTTGGAACGCGACCAATTATCACTGCTATACAGTTCCATTTCCTGGAGTGCTTTGCCCAGAGGACTGAGCGCGCAGCATGCACGGCATCTGAACGTCTTGAAGAGTTGTACGGAAATGCTCGGTATTGACCACTCGGTGTTCTGTTGACTTACAAGGGCACTAACTACGGTACAACAGTAGGGTATAGTCTATCTCGGCTATGAATTGAATAGAACAACTGCTAGAATTGATCACAAGCACTACCAATTGGTCATTAGCATTCAACAACGACGCCTATCAATTAGTGCAACGAGCTAGCTACGGTAACACAACAGGCGATCTGTGGTGACTCCGGGCAAAGTTTATTTAAACCCCTTCTCCCGCCCATCAGACAGAACTCTGGGGCCGCCCCCTTCTAACAATTGAGCGTAGACTATTATATTTATTGGGTTATTGGTAGACTGCCACATTATTGCTGAACTACTATTCTATTACCATATATAGGTACACTGAGAGTGCTCGTACCAATGCTACCTGGCAATGTACCGTAGTACCGTAGGTGTGTTGGTTGTGTGGGGCTTATGTTCGTGGCGCGCGGGTTGGGGGCCAAGCCTCCACCCCTTGCCGAGCGTTCCATACTGTAGGGGAAGCTGAAAAAACCTTACTCAGGAAGCCAGAAGAAGCCAAACCAACCTTGGCATTGCCTACACGCGCTTCAAACGTTCGAGAGTGCAGGTATTGACAGGTCGCGCACAGATTTTCGCAAGCATTATAAATCGGAGCGCTGCTATTGGATGAGTTTAATCGGGCGACACGAACACCACGACATGCCCGAGGGCGAGTTCGTCACGGGCGAGCCCCTCGACGCGATCATGTGGATGCACATTCTGCTCATGGGGCTCGCCTTTGGCATTCTGTTCCCGACGGGCATGGTGTGCGGCCTGACGCGGTCACGCTGGCACGTCCCCGTCCAGACCCTGGCCGGATCGGTCGCCCTCGTGGGCTACTTTCTCGGGCACGCCCACAAGGGCCGCCAGTTCCCGGCGGGCAACATCCACGCCAAGTTTGGCTCGTGGGTCATGTTCACGGCGCTGTGCCAGGTTGCGCTCGGCGTCGTGCTCAAGCTGCACATTGACAAGGGCTTTCTGGGCCGGGTGCGGCGCGTGCTGGTCAAGATACACCTGGTCATTGCCATTGCCTTCCCGCCCATGAGCTGGGTGCAGATGCTGTTCGGCGCCATCACGATCCCCGGGTTCTGCCACGACGACCACCTCGGACAGTGCCTCGCGCACGAGATCATGGGCTCCTCCTTCATTGCGTACGGCTTCTTCCTCACCGCCATGCTCTTTGTCGGCGAAGGGTTCCTCTACCGCACCAACAAGTCGCAGGAGTTTTACGACTCGCTCATGATCACGCTGTGGGGCATTGTCAACACCTTCACGGAGCACCGCTGGGGCAGCAAGTGGAACCACAAGGACCTGCAGCACACGTCCATGGGCATCATCTGGTGGGCCGCGGGGCTCGTCGGGCTCTACCTCTCCAAGGACTGGTCCTCTGGGCGCCCGCGGCGCAACCACGTCCCGGCGCTGGTCATGATCTTCACCGGGTACGCAATGTCCCAGCACTCGCAGAACCTCATGGTGTCGACCATGGTGCACACCGTGTTTGGCTACACGCTCATGGGGGCCGGGCTGGCCCGGGTCATTGAGATTTCGTTTGTGCTCAGGGACGCGCCGCACCGCGGTGGTGGGGCGCACATCAGGGCCTGGCAGTACCTCACGCCGTTCCTGCTCATTGAGAGCGGCATCCTGTTCATGGGCGCCACAGAGGAGCAGATGGAGCTGTTAGATAGCGCCGGCATCATGCACGCCTCGTACATTCTCGTCATGTCCGCCGTGGCGTTCCTGCTGCTGCTGCTCGTGCTCTTCCTCGTCAACCTGTACGTGGTGCTCCGCGCCGACCCGGCGCTCTCCCCGGGCGCCGACTACTTTGAGCTCCCGCCGACCTCGCCCATGGCGGAGCGATCTCGGCCAAACCCGCGCGCCCCCGCGCCCGCTGGCCAGCCAATCACAGACCGCCACCCGCAAGATATCGAGCTCGAACCGTTTTTGTCCGACGAGGATCTCCACTAGGCGACAAGCTCGACCACCGCAAGTGTATGGGGGGTCAGGCCCCCCAAACCCCCTCGTGGCTGGGGGGGCAGACCCCTCCAGACCCCTTTTTCAGGCCCGGAGCTGGACATAGCTGGACTAAGTAACAATGTAACACACTCAATTGAGTTGCCGTTCTCTCGTAACCGTTTAACTCGTCTCATGGGGGGTATGACCTCATGTCTGGTACCCGGGCCTGCGTGGGAGGCTCGGCCGAACCCCGAGGTGTGGGTCCGCCAGCCAATCACAGCCGCCCGCCAACGCGATAAGCATCGAATAATGGAGGACGCAGGATAGGTGTTCACCGAACGCACATTGATAGCCAAAGGTGCATACGAACATTGCTGGCCCTTTAGAGTTTGCCCAGCTGTCGAGCCCGAACCTTGCTCCAGCTAGCTCCATCTAGCTCCAACTCTTGCCGCTCTGGCGGCCGCACGGCCAGGGCGCCGTCGCCTGAGGCAATAATGCCCCAATCGGGCATTTTGGTCCGGGCAGAGGGAAAAACTGCCTGACGTAGCGGTGCAGATCGTACCGGGAAAAACAGTGCACCGTAGTGTCGCATATCGCCAGGCTGTGGAAGGGTTAATCCGAGGACCCAATCAGAGACATGGAAAGAACCGTTGGAGGCCCAGAAATGGGGGGTTCCGGCCCAGCATTGGCTCTCGATGCACAGAGATAAGAGACGTGAGTGGTTGAAAAAGCGTCTCACTATACGGGGTCGAAAATTATAAATATCATGGCCCTGTCGCCTATTTTTCTACTCTCATCACCCTTCACTGCAATAGATACTAATTAAAAATGTCCAACGTTCCATTCGAGCCAGAGTTCCAGCAGGCCTACGACGAGCTGTACTCCACCCTCAAGGACTCGACCCTGTTCGAGCAGAACCCACACCTTGAGAAGCTCATCCCAATCGTCTCCATCCCAGAGCGAATCGTCCAGTTCCGAGTCACCTGGGAGGACGACAATGGCGACATTCAGGTCAACCGGGGCTACCGAGTCCAGTTCAACTCGGCCCTCGGCCCATACAAGGGCGGTCTCCGATTCCACCCTACCGTCAACCTTTCCGTGCTCAAGTTCTTGGGCTACGAGCAGATCTTCAAGAACGCCCTCACCGGCCTCAACATGGGCGGCGGCAAGGGTGGTGCCGACTTTGATCCAAAGGGCCGATCCGACAACGAGATTCGACGATTCTGCCAGGCCTTCATGACCGAGCTCCAGCGACACATTGGCCCAGACACTGACGTCCCAGCTGGTGACATCAACGTTGGTGGCCGTGAGATTGGCTACCTCTTTGGCCAGTACAAGAAGCTCCGAAACCAGTTTGAGGGCGTCCTCACCGGTAAGGGCCTCACCTGGGGTGGTTCCCTCATCCGACCAGAGGCCACTGGCTACGGTCTCGTCTACTACGTCCAGGAGATGATCAAGTACGCTACCGAGGGCAAGGAGTCCTTCGAGGGCAAGCGTGTTGCCATCTCCGGCTCTGGCAACGTTGCCCAGTTCGCCGCCCTCAAGGTCATTGAGCTCGGCGGCACCGTTGTCTCCCTCTCCGACTCCCGAGGCGCTTTCATTGCCACCGGCGAGGAGGGCTTTGCCCCAGAGGAGATTGCCAAGATCGCCGACATCAAGCTCGCCCGAAAGGAGCTCTCCACCCTCGAGTCTGACTTCTCTCCAAAGTTCAAGTACATTCCAGGTGCCCGACCATGGGTCCACGCTGGCAAGGTTGACGTTGCTCTTCCATGTGCTACCCAGAATGAGGTTTCCGGCGAGGAGGCCCAGGCCCTCGTTGCCAACGGCGCCAAGTACATCGCCGAGGGCTCCAACATGGGCTCCACCATGGAGGCCATTGAGGTCTTTGAGACTGAGCGAATGAAGACCGCCGGAGGCATCTGGTACGGCCCAGGCAAGGCTGCCAACTGTGGTGGTGTTGCTGTCTCCGGTCTTGAGATGGCCCAGAACTCTCAGCGAACCTCGTGGACCACTGAGGAGGTTGACGCCAAGCTCAAGGACATTATGGTCACTTGCTTCAACACTTGCGTTTCCACCGCCAAGGACTACTCTTCCGAGAAGAACAACGGTCTCCCATCTTTGGTCAAGGGTGCCAACATTGCTGGCTTTGTCAAGGTTGCCCACGCCATGAAGGACCTTGGTGAGTTCTGGTAAGCTTGCCAATTAACGCATTTTATGATTTAACGGTGTATTTTTATGATTCTTTACGATTGTGTTGTTAGTAATGAAAGATTTTGAAATATTTCTCCATCTACCTGTATTAAAATTTATTCAACATGTCCAGCTATGTCCAGCTAGTCTAATACTCATACTAGTGATTGTACAGTACAATGGTGAGTGTAGCTGAGCGCTGTGGTAATGTCTGTACTCTGTGCATAGTTACAACTGGAGGGGCTATCCCGCGTAGCCAAGAGTTTTTCTCGGAGTTCAGCATCCGTGTCCCCGACTATTTCCGACCCGGCTTGGGCTACATGTGTCTTGACCATTACAGCCTTGATACCTACGGTGCGGAAACTTCTTCGAGCGTACAATCTGACGTGCAGGCACCGGATAAGTTTGTCCGTGATGAATTGCGCATATCACATTGTCGTGCGCATGGTACTCGTGTTAACGCGTCGACCCGATTCACGTGAATTGCACAAAATAATATAGTTTTATTAGTTTATACCAGTGGTTGCCTGATGATGGATCATTGGCTATGGAAAGTATATTCTCTGTCATGTTGGCTGAGTAACAGCAAATAGAGGGGCAGATATTACTCAGTAAAGGCTGAGCACTCGATTTCAATGTCGGTGAAGAACGGAAGCTGATGAACGGCTACGCATGTTCGCGCCGGCATTGGCTTAGGCATCATCTCGGCATAGACCTCGTTTACCGCTTGGAAGTTGGCCATGTCAGTAAGGAAAATGTTCACCTTGATAATGTTCTCCAGCCTAGACCCTGCGGCCTCAAGAACATTAGACAAATTTGTCAGGATTTGCCGCGCTCGCGCCTGGATATCACCTTCAACGAGCTGATTTGTCGCCGGGTCGATACCTATCTGACCAGAGCAGTAGACTACGCCATTGTGCACAATGCCTTGAGAGAACACTGGTAAAGACTGCGCCTTTTCAGTAACAACCACTTGCTTCGCCATGATGATGATAAAAGTCCAAGCGGATAAGTATCTTAGAATAGAGCAATTTATTCTCCACTGTATCCTCAATGCCACCTATGCCACCGCTCTGCTGTGGAGAGTACTACTTCGGACAGCGACTGCCGATCCTCTTGGCGTTTACAAGCCTTGATGCGCACTGCTTGTAATTGAATTGTGACGGCGGCTTAGCATGCATTTACGGTTTGCGGCTAGGTGCCTACTACAGCATTTTGGACTCGAATGTCGTATTTTCATATCGAATGTACTGCACGGATATGCCCCGTGAGGTCACCGGAGAACTCCGAAGACGATCTCCTGTCAATGTCTCGATTAGCCGTACGCATGTTTAGGGGCATGGTCCCGACGCTTGGCATGGCTATGGACTATTCCGCCGGCCCCTCCCTAGGGCAATTCTTTCCTACGTAGTATGCTAAACATACCAAGAGCACAGCGGAAACGTTGGAGTTCTGGCTTTATCACAGTGTTTATTGATAGATCACTAGTAGTACGGTCCAAACGAATGGGGTAAGACTATGTAAACGAGTAGTATGGTACTGAAGCGAAGGATTTCCTAAACAAATGGTGCTAAATTTAGGGATCTGGGTCACAAAGTGCCTATTTTCACAGCCGAAAGCACTCAATTGCCGTTTCAATACCGAGATGCACCGAAGGCACGAGTTTACTGTGGCTGACTGTGGCTGTGTTTCACCATCCTGTCTCATTGCCCATCGGCTACCCTATCTGGGGTAGCTCCCTTTATAGAGCAAGTGCTACAGTAAAGTCATGAGCTCCTTTAAAAATGGCTATAAATTGAAGCATATTTCCCTTCATTTCGATAATAATTACTCCAGTTCCAATTCGAATACAACAAATCATAGAGTAAAATGAAGTTCACCACCGTTGCCGCTGTCTCCTCCATGGCCCTCGCTGCCCAGGCAGCCGACCACGACCCCCGGGCGCTGTTCCAGTACTCCAGCTCCATGACCGAGATTTTGACCAAGACCTCGAAAATGGCCCAACGTAACAATATTACTACAAAGGACGTTGCTTCAAAGTTCATCTGCCCTGTTGCCGGCGAGGTCGCCAAGACCGTTCAGGATGCTCTGGATGGTCTCGGAAGCGATTCTCCGGACGGCCAGACCAAGGGCCAGATGAATCGGCTTATTGGCGACGGGAAGAGCCTTTCCAGCGCTGTCGGGTCCAACAGTGACCTCAAATGTAGCGAACTGGATGACCTGAGTGATGCTATTAGCAAGGTCCAGAGCAAACTTGGCAACAACAAGCGGCGATCTGTCCACAAGCGAGATCACGACGATAGAGATAGCGACAATGATAACGACACCGACAGTGACGATGACGATTCTGACGATGACGATTCTGACGACGACGATGACGACATGTTTGACAATACTACTGCCGGAGTCTTGTCGTATGGCACTTACCGTGGGCTCAACATTGTCAAGAACGCTGGAGAACAGACAGCTCATGACAGCGGAGTTACGGCCTCGAAGATCCAGTCTTCTTTCACGTGCCCAATGACTGGTGAGATGGCTTCCACCATCAAGCAGATTGACCTCGATGGAAATAACAACAAGGATCAGCTAAGCAAGAAGGTTTCCGGTGCAGCTACTGCCGTTGAGAATACTCCATCACTCGGTTGTGATGACGAAGTTAAGCAATTGAAGTCCGCTGTAAGCGGCCTCGGTAGCTCCTCCGCTTCCTCTTCCACTCAATCCTCGTCGGGTGCTTCTTCTGCTTCTTCTGCATCTTCTGCTTCTGGCGGAAAATCTCCAAAGACCACCCTTGAGACTTCAACCCGAACTGCATCTGCATCTAATGCATCTTCTTCGTCCGAATCTGCTTCTGGCTCCAGTGCCAGGGCTACTACTACCGAATCATCATCTTCCTCCGCTAGCAGCTCTGCTTCTGCCGCCGCCGAGACTTCGGGGGATGAGAATGGCGCCAGTATTGTTTCGCCAAAGGGGGCTCTCCTTGCCATCCCAGCAGCTGCACTTCTTTTGCTCTAGTTTAATATACACTATATATGTATTGGAGAATAATAACAATCTGAATAATGCAATAAAAATTAATAAGCTATAGTTTGGGTACTTTAAATGGATGCGCCTCAGTGTTAAACACATAGTCGTCTAGTGAAATATGATCGTGCTCGTCGAACAATAAATAAAAGTACTTGAGCGTCTCGCCCATCCAGAAGCTCTCAGCAGAATCCAAGTAGTACGGGTTCTTCGAGTCCCGAGGTTTGTCTGGGCCATTGTTATTCGTCACATCGCTAATTGCGCTGTACCCAACGACAACGTTCTTATCATCTCCACCAAGAATCTGCGTAAGCTTTGTGACCGACTGGAACATCTGCCATCCATGGTCGAGCCATTTGTCGTCGCCGGTGATTCGATGCATGTAAAAGACCGACTCAATCGCCTCCGGGCGGAGCAAATACCGTGCGTCCATGCGATAAAATTCATACGGCTGGTCGTAGACACCAAGCACTGGCCACCGCATATTGCCTTCTTCATCCTTCACTCGTTCAAAAGTGGGCCGGGTATACTTGGCGTTAGTGGAGCCGACAACCTCTACGTTGTAGGGATCCTCGTGGGTTCCATACAATGCCTCATCCATATCAAATTTGCAAGGGGCGTTCCAGTCACTCTCGGGGCACTTGTCCACAAGGAACGATTCGGGCATGACTCCACCGCGTGTAGAATTGTAAGCCCAGACACAGCCCTGAGTAAGTTGGGCACCGAGCTCCACATCCTGGGGACGGTCCAACAGGCGCCCTCCAAGGGCAAACATGCCGCCTGCAAAGCAGGTAAGGTGGGTCATTTCGAAAGTCTCATCGGCAGAGCCATCCGAACGGAGAGCCTTCGTACCAGCGAAGAGAATTCCATCGTTATTTGGCACCTTGGGCTTGAATATGAGGTGAGTCCTTGCAGCGTTGACCATATTGACGTAGAGTTCTTCGTACTTCGGCTCTCCTGCGCCAAGCAGCTGGTACATTTTCATGTAGTATTCGTAAGCCGAGTCTACGAGTGAGCCCATGGTGAATCTTTCAGGGAAAGCATGGGGGTTCTTGCGGAAAGGAGGGCTGGCCTGGCACCAACCCTGCATATAATTTCCGCGGCGAGTGGGCACGAGAATTGGAGTCTTTTCACCATTGTTATCGCTAGGAGAATGGTGTGCCTTGGCCCTTTCCTTGATCTCTTTTTGAAGCGCCATATTTTCAGCAGACACAGATACCCCATCTCTCTTATTTAAGTCTGTCTTGACAAGGTCTTCATAGACAAAGTCTCTTTTGAGGAGTTCGGAATTGTCCATAATCTTTGCAGCGAGCTTCTTGCCTACCTCGGTAGCCTCAGAGTCAGAGAAAGGCGGCGGTCGGCTCTCTTCGAGGGCACTGTCCGTAACAACAGCCGCGGGGTCTACAAGCTCCATGGTGTCTACAATGCACCCAGAAACGTCAGCTGTTGTCGAAAACAGCCATGGTAGAGTTGATTTGGGCGCGTAGTCGTACATGGCATTGGTAATCCGAGCTACAGCATCGTAGTACGAATGGTTACCGGACAGCTGTGCCAGCCGAGTGAACTCTAGAGACAGCGTAGCAATCTCCGAGAACCCAGAGTCGGTCCCAGCACGATACTTGAGCCGAGCTGCCTTATCTGTCCATTGATAAAAGAGAATTGGCATGCGATTGGGCGTGTCAAAGGCCCCAATGAGATTGTCGGCAAGCTCTTTTGCCTTGGTGAGAAGGATTGTGTCCTTGCCCTCAGAGAGGTCGTAAGCCGCTAAAAGCCCTCCAAGGTAGCGAATTACCGTCTCAAACAGGGGAATGTCTTTGCGGAATGTCGAAGTGAAGTCAATTGTGGCCACGAACTTGAGCGCGTCCTGATACTCGGATTCGAGCCCCATGATTTTGAGCGTATCGAGTGAGTCGACAATGGTCGCAGCCCACCCTAGGAACGGGTTGGCGCCTATTTTGGATACTGGCTTAATCTCATCGTAGCCCCAGGCGTAATGCCGGTATTGTTCCCATGAGATCTTCATGGCTCGCCGCACTGCCTCTCGCCGCGTGCGGCGTACGCTCTTTTCCACGTCCGACTCGACAATATTTGTCTGCACAGAATTGAGCCGCTTTTTGAGTGGCGGGACGTGGATGGGGTCCCCCTGGATCGGAAACTTTTCTTTGCGCGGAACGCTGACGCTGGGGAGGCGTGCCGAATTCATCCGGTTGGTTCTGGCCGCACCGTCTCCAGTCGTCAGGAGCTCGTATTGCGTGTAATCAATGCCTTCTAATTTGAGCCTTTCCACGGGGTCGCCGCGCTCAGGGCGGCGCGGTTTCCCCTGGGAAACGTCCGCCTGATTCAGTTTGGGCAATTTCCCTTGGTCTTGAGAGATTGCTTGGTGGGTGGATTCTTCGAAGGTCAACTGCTTGGCGTCCATGGCTTGCTGGTTTGGCAACTTTTTACCCTCACGAGCCATGGCCTCGGAAAAGGCCCTGTCCTCCTCTCGGGCAAATGGTGGAAGTTCTCCTGGGGTTACGGGTCTATCATCAATGGCAAAGCTCTCTACGAGTTCGGCGTCGACCCCGAGGGCCCTTGCCTGGACTGTGTCATGGGATTTGAACTGCACGAGAATCACTACAAGAAACACGGCCAGCGAGATGTAGAGCCGGTATCGCCGCGCTTTGTAGTAAATCGCTGTCAGCATGGCTTTCAGTTGACTTGGCAAGTCATGAACCCTCCCCTGGCTTTAGGCTTTAATTTTTAATCTCACCTCACACGACTAAAGTGCGGCTACCAATACTAATTAAGTTGCATTTACGCGAAGCTAGCAGTGCCGCCGAGTGTTGGCTATCAAGTATAAGCCAAACCGTTTATATAGCGCCAGTGGTGGGTACCCGCTTGGCATGCGCACCTATGCCCCCGTCAAAAGGGAGGGAGGGGTCGGTGTGTGTACGAGAGCGCACAGCATTGGTTGGTTGAGAGATCCTTAATTCAATTGACATTGTCCAGCCGGCCGACTCTCCCTATTAACGGTGAGCTACCATAGGTGGGGTAGACGATCTCGTAAAACGCATCGCCTGAGTGAAACTAAACCGCTTGAGATATGAAATCTACCGCAGCAGGGCGGTGTAGCTCGGTATTTGGCACTTTCATGTTCAGAAGTAGGGTACTTCACGTGACCTGAAGGGAAAAGCCGCGTGCGAGAAAAAGAGGGGCTAAATTTAGCATCTGCGACACCCACCACCCCCTGTGCATGCGTCCGCCTTGTCGTCATCGCGGACAATAGAGCCAGCCTCCCTTTTCATATCAGATGAGCATTGGACAAAGAGGGATCTGCTGTGGAGAGCGTTATTACAACGGACTGGTACTGCCAGTTTCCGCCTACCCAGCACCAAAATGCTGTGGAGAGCCATGGTCAGATGCCTCTAACAAGCGGTGCTGATAACTGCGGCTGTGGTACCGGGTTTACACAGGCGGTAAAACGGCTAAAAAAGCAAGCGCACCGATCCAAACATGAAGTGAACCAGCCAACCATACCAATTACATCCGATACGCGTCCGTGTGTATTAAAGATCTTTTTTTGGCCTGGCTGTGCGTTAACAAACATTGAGGGTGCGTTATTATAAATTAGGGCTCCTTTGCCAACGGTAAACCTTTTTTTTCTTGTCATCATTCCTTCTCCTTTCGTCTTGAACAAAGCTTGCTATCCCCTTAAATTTTTCCCTTGCTTTAAAAGCCACTCGTTCGCATTTTTATATCCACAACGTTTCCTTCGGTTCCTCTAGAAATCATGTCTGTCACAGCAGTTAGCGAAACCCAGCAGCAGCGCCTAGGCGAGCTGGACCTGTTTGACGCTACCATCATTCCGGACATTTGCTCGCGAGAGCTACCAGAGGGCTATTCGCTGCGTCCGCTGCGGGCCAGCGACTACGAGCGGGGAGCACTCGATGTTCTGCGAGTGCTTACCACTGTCGGTGACGTTTCCAAGAGCCAGTTCCAGGCACAGTTTGACTACTGGCTGAGGCGGAACGATACTTATTTCATGATTGTCATCACAAACGAGAAGGACCAGGTTGTTGCCGTTGGTTCTATCGTTGTAGAGCGAAAGCTCATTCACGAGTGCGGCCTCGTGGGCCACATTGAGGACATTGCCGTCGCCCGATCCGAGCAGGGCAAGAAGCTCGGGTTCTACATTATTCATGCATTGACCAACATTGGCAAAAGCCAGGGCGCCTACAAGGTGATCCTGGACTGCTCTGACCACAATGTCAAGTTCTACGAGAAGTGCGGTTACTCGCTCGCTGGTGTCCAGATGTCCATCAAGTTCAATAATGAGCAGGTCCGATTGTAATCGGCATGAACGACTATTTATTTTTGTTTAATTATTTGTATGGTTAATAGACGACATGTACCTCGATGTACCCCAGATCTGCTCTAAGCGATGAGATGCAGGGACCAGATGTTAGACACATGCATCAGTTAATATTCATCTCATCTAAACGAGATTTATTATAATACGACGTCAATATTTCCTTCGCCAGAGCTTTGGTAGTTGCTACCGTAGCGTTGTGGTTTTTGGGTGGTGGTATTGTCGTATGTGGTGAGCGCTGGTGCAACCTCCCAGCGTTACACCATCACAAACCAACTCCCGTTGAAAGGTTCAAATTTCAACCTTATATAAACCATAAAGGTCAAATTATGTTCTTGTATTTCCATCGGAAACGGTTAGAATTGCTCTATAATTTTGTGTTCGCTGGTCTCTTGTCATTTGAATGGTGGAGTTTTTTACACTGGTACAGCGAGTGCAACGCTACTTTGAGGTAGTGTCACACAACGTTACACTATTGTTGTGTGATAAATTATCCCCAATCTTTTTGTTAATTCGCATAATTATTATTTTGGCCGGCCGGCCAGGATTGGCTGCCCAGGCTACGTGCCATTCAGAGTTGAATAGAACAAAATCAATTTAGACAGTATAGTGTACTTGCTGTCTGCGGAATACCGTGCACCGGTTCACTACTGGTAGTACAAAGAGTGTGGTAATTTGTGAGCCGGCGGGTTAATGAACAGCCGAGGTACACTGTATTTGCTGATGGACCACGTACAGAGTGCGTAATTGTAGTGAAGAAGACGACACATCATCATGTACCTGGATTAATGCAGTCCTTAGCAGTTATTCGTGAATTTCCTCGGTATTATCGCTGCTACCCTGTAGGCGCACATATCGCACACGCATGCTAATACGTACCAGTTTCGCCAATATCGGCTGCTGCTATTTACCCGTCCATATTTATTACCATCCGTATGCCTCTCTCCTAAACCCACTGGCGGCAAGTAAGGACCCTTTAGCATAACCGACCAATCTTATAAATACATATGTAATGAATTGATAGCTGCTTGGCAGGTGATGGTACATAGGGGCGAGGTTTGGCACCGTGAACGGAGCATTCTGCCCCACAGTCTGGCAGCACTGTCGGAAGCAAGGGCGAAAAGCGGCGAGTGATCTCCATACGACATACATAATATGCACGCCTATCTTGAATTGACCCAGGCCAATCAACGCCCACTGCAGGCTCAGGGGGATCCAACCGGAGATCGACGCATTGCGATTAACCCCAGAATCCCGAAACTCGTATACAATCAAGCGATGAAGAGTCGGTTGGTTTATCATTCAACGTGTATTTTTAAATAGCGAATGTAGATACATAAATCATCAGATCATTTCAAAGGCGTTTTTGGCAGTTACAAATTGGCGACCGGGAAGTATGGGTTCTTCTCGTCCGAAATGTAACCCTTCTTTGCCAGCAATCCACTGACCGACGCTGGGCCCAGGGATCCGTATGGGTACTTCTCCACAGCGGTCGAAGCGCTCTCAACATGCTTGAGGATAGGAGTGAAGATGTTCCACGACACGTCAAGCTCATCATCTCGCACAAAGTTGGAGTGGTCCTCATTCAAAGCGTCCAAAATAAGCGCCTCGTAGGCCTCTGGAATTCGAATGCCTGGGAATCGCTTGCTGTAAGGCAGCTCCAGCTCAGAGACGGCAATCTTGCCACCGTACCCTGGGTACTTGGTCACAACCTTCATGTAAATGGCCTCCTTTGGCTGAACTCGCAGGACAAGCTCGTTTCGCGAGCTTGGCAGGTCGCCAAAGCCAGCAGACTCCTTGAACTGAATTCGCACGTCCACCAATGCCTCGTCAAGAGCCTTTCCAGCGGTCATGATAAACGGCACACCAGCCCATCGCTCATTGTCAATGTCCAATGTGAAAGCAGCGTACGTGTTGCACCGCGACCCCTCTGGGACGGTGTCATCGTCAGTGTAAGCCGGCTTGGTGCCGTCCGCCGACTTGTCGTACTGGCCAACAATCACCTCGTCAAGCTTGACTGGCTTGATGGCCTTGAGAAGCCGCACCTTCTCGTCTCGAATGTCCTCGGGGCCAAACGACTTTGGTGGCTCCATCGCCACCAGGGACAAAACCTGCAGCAAGTGGTTCTGCATTACGTCTCGGATGATGCCAAACTCGTCAAAGTACCCGCCTCGGCCCTCGGTGCCAAATGGCTCCTTGAGCTGGATCTTGACGACGGCGATGTTTTCTCGGTTCCACACCGACTCAAACAGCTTGTTGAAGAATCGTAGGTTAATCACGTTCTTGACCATCTCCTTGCCGAGATAATGATCAATTCTGTAAACCTCCTCCTCGGGCCACTGTGGCGCAATAGCGCCCTGGAGCTCTCGGAAAGAGTCGAGGTCGTGGCCAAATGGCTTCTCTACAATGATTCGCGCCTCGCCGTCGGTGCCCGGGTAAACGTTCTTTCGAATGCCGGCGCACACTGGGCCAAACACAGATGGTGGCAGGGCCAGGTAGAAGAGCCGGTTTCGCTTGTAGCCCTGGCGCACTGGCTCGGCCTCAAGTTCCTCAATGTGTTCCCGCAGCTTAATGTAGCCGTCATCAGTGTCGTACTGGCCGGCAACGTAGGTGCAAAGAGCCTTGAACTCCTCCGCCTTCTGCTTGACCTCCTCGTCCTCGAGCTTGAAGTAGCTCGCCAGCCGCTTATGGTACTCGGCCTCGTCCATCTTAGTCCGCGCATAGCCAACAATTCGCACCGACTGTGGCAACAGGCCGTGCCGGAAGAGCGAAAAGAGCGCCGGGAAGGTCTTCTTCTTGGCCAGATCGCCAGAGGCGCCGGCGACTACAATCACTACGTGGTCCTTGAACGCACCCATTCTCAATTGTGTCGTACTGGTGGGGGGAGTGTTTGTCAGGTTTGTCAAATTTCACCCGGCCAAAAACGTTATTTAAGTGTGGGTCGATTACTAAGGGCCTGGCCCGGCCTTTATCGACGGGTCCACCCCCACCAACCACCCACCTCCGGGGGTGCCTTTGGGACAAAACAGCGCTCTCACCAGCGGGTCACAGTGGGGCGAACGTCAAACGCACTTCTCCGGAACGGGCCGCACCCTCCCGACAAAGTCCGACGAAACCACTAAAAGCCGGCCATAACCAGTGGGTCTTCTGGGTACGGGGGCCATCAATTGCGGAATCTGGCTAATCTCCGGTCTTTGTACTGTGTTCCTTGGGGTGTGCGAAGGGCCATCGCGTCTGGGGTTGGGCGTCCAATGTCGGCGAGGTATGCTGTTTTATGTCTTGGCTCCCCCACCCTCGGAGTACAATGGTACGTACGCCCGCGAGTACAACCGGTAAGCCTTAGCCGTAAAATAACCGTAGAGTACAAGCAAAATGTAGCAAACTTTGTAACAGATGCTGTAACCATAATGTACCCGCAGAAATATGTAGAGTGGCGCCCGCGGAATGACCGGTAAGGTGGCAGTAGTACCTGCCAAGCAAGGAGAGTTTTAGGGTTACCACTTGGTTCCAATGGCGATGGCTGCGGGGTCGGTGGCCTGTTCCACAGCATGGAAGTCTGTGTATACAAGACTCGTCTCTGGAATTTGTACCTTGTCGACAAATGCCTCAACAACAGCCCTCGTAACCTCGGCCAAAGGCATTGACTCGTAGAGCTGCTCAGCGCGGGCCCGCCACTCCTTGTCACTGACTCTATCTGGCCTCCCTATCTGCCCGCCACCGTTAATACACCCACCGGGGCACGCCATCACCTCCACATAATCGTACGCCAGCGCAGAGTGCTGCGCCGCTACTTCTGCGGCTTGTACGGCTTGACCAGTACGCCGCACCCGCCGCACCACACCGCCGCCACCTCTCTTCTGCTTGAGCTTGCGCACAAGGTTCTGGATGTTACGGAATCCATATACTCGCGCAGCCTTAGCTAAAACCTTGTCTGGATTCTCTGCATCAACCACCAAATAGTCTATCGTATCGGTATTGCGCCCTTGAATGACCTTGATCTCCGTCTTGGTGGGCCCAGCGGCCGCGCTGAGGGCCCCCAGAACATGATCGAGGTACCCTCCTGAGGAGGAGCCCAAGTTAGACGCCCACGACGACAGCTGGTCAAAACTGGGCCATTGCCGTGGAGCAAGTTCACCGTCATCCAAGCCAGCCCTACTGGCAACCTCAATGCCGTCAAACGGCATTTCCTCGTCTAGCAGGAGCTGTACAACCTCTTTAGTAGTGATGACACAGTCAACCTCCTTTTCGAACTCGGGCCGCGAAGCCTCGAGCTTCTTGTCAAAGCACGGCATGAGACTGAGATGGTATATGCTCTCCTTTTCAACGCCGTGCTGCTCGCCCACGAGCCTTTTCAGTATGCTCCCCGTGATCTGCTGCGGAGACTTGACATTTGACAGGTACGGGATCACATGAGGGTGCGTCTTCTCTACGTAGCACGTCCAGCCCGGACAGCTCGAACAGAGAACTGTTTGCGGGCCGCTACCCGAGTTCTTGCGATCCAGCACCTCTTTGGCGCCGTATTCAAGCGCAATTGCCCGGCCAACCTCTAGCCCAACCACGTATTTGAACCCCAATACGTTGACCAGAACATGCTTGATTCTGAGATCCGCCTCTTCAATAGGTATGCCGTAGGCGGCGGCTAGTGAGACCCGTACCTGGTGGGACACGGACGCTACAAAGATCTTGTCTTTGGATTCGGGGGCTCTCACGCTCGCGAGAACTTCTTTATGGCTCTGCATCGATACTAACACACTCTCCGCCGAGGTGATGCATCCGGAGCACGCAAGGCAGTCGGTCAGGCTGATCTGGGCTGCCTCGAGGCTCTGCTTCTCGCCATCACGAGTGACCTCAAACGCCTCACCATCGCGCCCGATCTCAATCTCGGCTGTTTCCTTTGTTTTCTTGATCTCCACGGGCTTGATACACGCCACTCCGGGCGAGATAAAGTCGTTCAGATCGTCAATCGACAGAATCGTGCTCATCGTGATTGGCTTACAAATAGACGACACTGCCGACGGTAAAACTTCCCATCACTATTGTAGGCTCCATTAACATTTCCCAAAAAGCTCCGCTTAATTAGCCCAAAACACCAAAGCCAAGGTCTTCCGTGGCTGGTCCGAGAACTCCCCTCAGGGCCGGGCGCAAGGAGGGGTTTATATAGAGATTTGTCTGGTCGCAACAGATCGGCTGTCGTGGGGTCACCTTGTTCTGCTGAATTAGAATAGTCAAATGTCGTGATGTCGCAAAGTCGCTTCCGCGCACGCAGGCACGGCTGTGCGCTATCCTCAATTATCCATTGTCTATAGCAATCTCTTCCAGTGGCAACCCCAAGGCGTCAATCGCGTCAATTGAGAGCTGAATTTATCCAATGAAGGCCCTGTGGGCGAATGGAAGCCGTAGGCTGGTTGGAGTACGGTCCGTGTCGACTTTTGTGCGGTACCAGTCGACTCTTAAAGATAAGTCGACCCTCAAAGAAACATCAACCCTCTCTAGCGCCGAAAAAACCAACTTGGACAATGACGAGGAAATCACCACAGGTGTCATCACCAAAAGCCCCAATGAGGCTCTGCTCTACTTTGACCGCATTTATCCGCGTGTCTCTCGACTCAACGGAATCCAATGGTTCTTCACCCAGGTTCTCGGCCTCTCCTCGGAGAGCGTCTGGAGCCGGCTAAGGGACCAGTCCATCCCCCGCGACTATCCGGTCACCCTGACTAAAGTGATCCCCCGCGAAAAAGATGGGGGAGTGTTCGCCAAATATACAATTGACGAGAAGGAGTCCCCGCCGCCGCTGAAAAAGGTCGAGGCAGACATTGCCGAATACTTTCAGAAGCATTACGTCAAGCCCTGGTACAGACCTCTGACAAATGTCAAGGTGTTCCCTGTACGGGGCTCGCCATGGATCGAAGACCTCCGGAGGCCGGAGAGCAATATGGTCAAAGTAACCTTTGTAGGTCAGGATTTGTCCCAGGAAGAGCTATATTCTGTTTTGCGACGGTACGGCCCGATCAATGACATTGTGCCACCAAACCCTGGAGACAGTGAACCACGGTCGGCGGTTGTGACGTTTTCGTGGTTCCACGACGCGGCAACTGCGCGCAATTGCGTCAACGGCATGAGGCTCAAGGGAGGGAAAACGACAATCCATCTTTCCTTCATCCCCATTGACCACAAGAACTTTATCAAGGAGTGGGTTTTTGGCCACCCGAGAATCGTTATCCCAATTGTGCTGGCCCTTTTGGCGACTCTCGGCGTGATCATTTTCGAGCCGATCCGCGTGTGGTTCATTGGATACAGAGTCAGTGGTAAGCTCTTAGGTCTGGAACAGTACCCATGGCTCGATTACCTGAGGCACAAAGTAAAGGGCCTCTTCTCCGGAGTCTTTGTATCCGTATCGGACTCGTTCAACTCGCTCTGGCAACAACAGAGCGATGCAGAGTTTAGCGAGTTGTGGAAGGATCGTATCGAGTCACGAGATACCCTCAAGCAATGGGTCGATGAAGGTGTCGGCACTTTCATCGTGGTCCATGGCCCTCGGGGCAGCGGCAAGGGAGACTTAGTGTTCAAGCACACTCTCCAGGGCCGCGGCAATGTGTTATCAATTGACTGTGCTGCCCTGACCCACGCGAGAAACGATGCAGCGTTTGTCAAAGCAGCAGCTGGCACTCTGGGGTACTACCCAGTCTTCCCCTGGATGAACTCTATCACCAAGTTTATGGATCTCGCTGTGCAGGGTGTTACTGGCCAAAAGACTGGTTTTGCTGAGTCTTCCGATACACAGTTTAAGAACATGCTCTCCACGGCTGCAACCGCTCTTCGTGGAGTCGCACTGGAGAAAAAGTCGCCAAAGGATAAGGTCTCGGACGAGGACTACCTCCAGCTGCATCCCGAGTACAAGCCTGTCATTGTCGTCCGCAATCTCGAGTCCAAGTCCGATGCGCCCAACTCGTTCGTGTACGATAGAGTCGCTGAGTGGGCCGCTTCGTTGATTGAAGCAAATACAGCGCACGTGCTGTTCATCACTGACGATGTCAGGTACGATAGTGTGTTGGGTGACGCGCTGCCTAACCAAGTGTTCAAGGTTCTCTCGGTCGGTGACGCAAACGACGAGTCAGCGCTTTCGTTCATTGAGAAGCAGATTGGCGCGTCAAACGACGAAAAACAAGCTCCTGTCGAAGGGCTAACCGAGGCAATCAAGCCGCTGGGCGGGCGGATGACCGATTTGCAAGCATTTGCACGCCGGCTGAAATCCGGAGAGACGCCGCAAGAGGCCCTCAGCGACATGGTTGAGCAAGCCAAGGTCGAGGTCCTTCAAATGTACGTCACCAAATCAGGCACTCTGTGGTCAAGCGAACAGGCGTGGACTATTATCAAGTATCTTGCCGCTGCTCAGGCCGCATCTGACCACCCGCCGAAAAAGAAGAGTGGCTTCTTTGGAGAAAGCGAGCCTGAGAAGAAGAAGGACCGGGACAATGAGGGCAACGAAATCTCTATTGCGATGGATACCCTAGTTCTTGACCCTAATTTTGCCACTGGCGATTTCCACCGCGCCCTCACTGAACTTGAACATGCTGAAATGATTGCGTTACGGTCCGAGGGTGGGCGTATAATGGAGATCAAGGCTGGGAAACCATTGTACCAGGCTGCCTTTTCTGCGCTTCTCAATGACCGCAACCTTAAGGCGTACATGGAAAGGCAGCTCATAAACAGCATGATTGGTACTCAGACCTCGTCGATTAAGGGCATTGAAAATGAGCTCACTACTTTGGCAGCCGCTGGTGCGGGAGGCATCCAGAATAGAACGGAGATGAAGGCTAGAACGGATTACCTACTCAAGAATCTTAATGCGGCGCAGAAGAAGCTTGAGGATTTGGAGTCGGATCTGGCCACTCAAACGGCGCTCATCACCAAATAAATCAAGCCCAATTTTGTTTGTATATTTGAGCTGTTGTTCATATCTCGTTAATAACTACACTATCCGTACTGTTGTACCAATGTACTGTTAAATATTAAGGCACAAATTCTTTCTGAACAATCTCGTAGACCATCCGCTGCCGCAAGGTCGGCATGTCTTTTTGTGAAAATGCAAAATCAACGTTTCTCGACATGACCTCCACCATTTTGGTGGTGAACACGCCGCAGTCCGAGCCGTTGTGCTGCTGCGGACACTCCAGCCTATCGCAGAGCTGATACTGCGTCGAATAGAGCTGCTCAAAATCACTGTGCCGGTCCGGATAGAGCCTGCTTGCCTCTGCGATCATGTACTCTCGGAGAAGCTCCAGCGCAGGCATACCGTATCCACCCATCGAATCGAAGAACTGGATCTTCTTGTCTATATTGTTTACCACCGCTAGACACCAATGGGTATTGTTGCGGTTAATGGGCACAAACAGGTAGTCGAGCTGTGTCACGTCGATCTTCTTCCGTTTGGCCCATTTTGCAACGGCGTCGTATCCTCTACTCTGCAGCGTGGTGTAGAAATGCGTTGAAAATGCAAAGGACTTGCCCTTGGACCGCTCGGTGACCATGGCGAGGTAGTAGTCGATGATGTTGTCGTTGAGCCATTGCCCCGGTTTAAGAGTACTAAGATCGCTGAAGGTGACGCTGATTCTGTATGCAGTCACTGCCGCTTCCGTAGAGTACGCCTTGCTCCACACTCGATTGACTTCTTTAATTTTGTCGCCAGCCAGCGGAAGCACTGGTTTGTCCTTTGGCCGAGAAGTTTTCCGCCGTTTGAGCTCTTCTACCCCTTCCTTGACGAGCTTGTGCCGCGCAATGATCTCTGCGTACTTGGACCGTCGCTCTTGAAGCTCGAGGTCTCTCGAAGGGAGTTTGGTGTCCTCGTCCCATTTCACGGCCTTTTTTCGCGCTTCCTCTTCACGCTGCCTCTCTAAAGCCCTTCTCACGTGCTGGAGCCCTCGCGAGTACTCGAAAAGCCCTCCGCTGTAATTTCTAAGCGGCGTTGCTCCAAACGAGCTGAGTTGCCGCGGCTTTTCGCGCACCTCGTACATTACAACCGACGAATCCGTCGGAGAGGACTGCTTGGAGCTTCTATAACTATCAAGAAGCCCATTCTGGCCGTTTCTCTGTCCCGTCGGCCTGTTCTGGAAGAAAAAGCTCGTTCCATATGTCACGCTGGGGACAATTCGCTTCTCCGACTTGTCGTTCAGCAGGCTTTCTCCGCCGGATTTGCTTGACTCTGCCTTTGAGGCGAACAAGCCAGGATTCACTGTCTGCGATTGCGGTGTAGACTCGTTCTTCGCCGCTTCCTCGCGCTTTTGGTCATCCAACAGCTGGCTCAAGGTCCGCGTGTCTCGCGGTTTGCTAGGAGTGAGCCCCATTGGCGACCCCACTACGCTCTTCTGCGGCTTAATATACACGGGAATGAACTCCGAGGGCCCTCTGTCCACTCTTCTGCGCTTGCGCTGCGCTGGTTCTTCCGGATCGCGCTGCTCGGGAGGCAGGGGTTGGGCCCACGTCTGGAACAGGTGTGCGATGCCACGCGCTAAAGCGAGTGCGCTTTCTGTCGCTCCGGCTACGATGTTTCCGGAAACCTCTGTGATCCAGTCAAGCTTGCGCCCTTCGTCGTAGTACTCCGGGTCCTCTTCCAGGCGTTTGTAGCGATCAATTGGCGCTGCGGGGTGGTACGATTCGCTGGAGCGTGCTGCCGTGTAGGGAGACTCACTGGAAGACCGCTTTGTCCCCATAGCTACTCTGGCTCGGTGATATGTGGTGGTATTTTTGTCACGGCGTCCCTTTAGCGTTCGCGACCTGTTGATGGGCGTTGGAAATTTATTCTGTCGTTGCTTTGGGAGGTTAAGTGATCTATCCGGTGATCGCATTCCACACGATAGGCGACACTACGGTACAACGGTATGGTATTGTTCTTCTATTATTGGCAATATGGTCTTTCTTTGTCAATTATAGCCTGTATACTTTTGCATGATATATGTCGTAGGTTTAATGCACCTACCTGGTGCCGATGAAGTGACATGGTATCATTTTTGAAGCCGCTAGCGCTACAGTACACTGTATACCTTACAGTACCGGTACTTGGAATATCATTATCTACTCGATAAGTTGGTCAGAATGGCTATTTAATTAATTAGTCTGGTATTTTGCTAGCAAATTCGGTTATTGATAAATGCAATTATGGTATTGGCTAAAGGATTTGTTTATTCACGACAGAGTATTTGGCAGGTACAGTACCCCTGGTGCTGGATATCTAGATGATAATTACGGTGAGATTTTGCGATTACTCTTAAGAATAGGCTGACGACTTATAGCAAACCACTACGTGTGACGTTTATTATTTAAAGTTTGACCCATGCAATCGAACCTCAATTACCCGCTGCTCGCACAGGGCAATAATAACGCCATTGTCGGTGAAGCAAAAGTTTGCTACCCCTCCAGGCACCAAAATCTTGCCAATGAGTTCGCCCAAAGGGTTCCAAACATTGATCCCATCCCGACACCCTGCGTAAACATTCCCCGCATGATCAGTCTTTATCCCATCTGGCGCCCCGCTATCTGCAAAGGCAAACAGACGTCTATTGAAAAGCCAATGCCCATCGCAGTCAAATCGGTAGATAGTAGCAGGCTCTGTGCTCCTCAGCTCGGCAGGGTCGTACGCACCAGTATCGGTTACATAGCAGGAGGTTCCATCACCACTAAAGCAGATACCGTTTGGGCGCGAAAATCCATCTGCCACAACTCGAATGCTATGAGTCTCGAGATCAAAGCAATACACCTGGTTCGGCAGCTGAGGGGCAAGCGGCTTAAGCTTTTGATGGTACGCATAGTCCGGATCAGTGAACCACGCTTTGCCATGTCGAATCACCACATCATTCGGAGAATTGAACGGCCGGCCGTAAAAGCTGTCCACAACTTGCTCTGTAGTACCGTTTTCCACGTCAAAATATACCAATGCCCCGTTTCGTTGGCCATCACCCTGTTGGCACAGTAGTGCGCCAGTACCCATCGGAAACCCTCCATTGCAATTGGCTATCGGAGGTGCAGGCAAATATTCCTTCGTCTCGTAGGTGTCCACATTTATACCCGAGACTTTAATCTTAGGGGTAGCATTTTGGAGGATATTCGACGAGAATAGCACTTCACGTCGGTGGGGCAGCCAAACTGCGGCCTCGTGGGCAGTAGGGACAGGGTACTCAGATAAAACACGGTATTCAGGGCGCTCGCCCGTGACGCTGTCAACAAATTCGCTCATGTAGCTGACAAAAGGCTTCCTGGGGACCTTCAATTCATCATCAAGATCAGTATTGATGGCCGAGCTATCTGGACTTTCAAATGGCCCCTCGGCCCCTCTACTGATGTACGAATCCGCAACAGAGCTGTTCTTCGCATCAATCACCTGGATTTGGTAGCTGGTACACATTCTATAATAAATATATTATCAGCGCTTCAGCTTTTTAAATATGTCAATGTGCTTTGCAGTGGTATGATGCATTTAAAGCATGCAATGTCAGTGGTGGATCTCCGGTCGGGAAAAACAAACTCTGGGACCAGTAAGTTTCATCGTCCGAGGGTTCTGCGACAAGGTCGACAAGCATTGGACCATTGTAATAACGCAGCTATTTTTGCACAGTACCGCTTTGCTAAGTGATAAAACTTGCCGGGTTAGAATGGTTTTGCGCACTTCCTTGGCTCCTCAATGCCAGTCACAGAGCACTTCATTGTCTGCCAGTCGATCGGGTACATGTGCTGCCCCGTTACACTCCGGGCAAAAATAACGCCGAGATCATTAGATGCAGTAGACAAGTAGTAATTAGTGCCATCTCCCAAGGATATGACAGACGCTCGGACAATGTCGCCCGGTCGGAACGAGGACAAAATCTTGACCGAGTCTCTCTCTGTAGCCCGCACATCCTGGAGACGGATGATACCGCCAAAACCTTCTCCAGCATCTCCCGCTGAAGTCGCAAGCCCGCTGGCAGAATGTCCCGTAGCATTGCTCGACGGCACAATTCCTTCCCCAGAACCATGCATTCCAAGCCCGCTGTCAGCAGACACAGCACCCTGGTTCTCAACAACGAGGATTTCCAAATGAGCCTGACGCAGGGTAAGTCTTGTCACTCGAGCTAGGACAATATCGCCGACCTCTGGCAGCACCGAGGTGCTCGTTCGGGTAACTTTCTGCTTTTCCTTGACTGAGGGATCGAAGGCATACGAGTTCTTGAACTTGTTCTCAACATTGACAACAAAATGCACAGAGTCTGACTTTTTCTTCTTCGCAGGCTCTCTGCCTTCTGCCGACTCGCTGGGCGGATTGGCCTGCTCGATGCTCACCTTGCCGACTACTGTCCCAGTGATCGCTTCGACCCCATTGGCGATTTTAGACACAACGGCACCTCGGCCAGCAGAATACTTACGGAAAACGTTATTTTCCTTCTCAATAAGGGGGCATATTATCTGCCCCGGAACAACATAGCCAGGAACAGTCATAGCCGTGGATTATGTAGCAAAGTGGTGATCGGGTCAAAAAATTTCGGGTTGTTGAGCGCGCTAAACCAGTACGGCTGATCTTATCTACCACCCTTGTACCTCTCTACGATATATCAAGCAATATTGATTTTTTCTCTATGTGCTATTGGACAAAGGTGAGGGATAATGCTATTAGGTATAACTGCACCTTACATATACTCTACCAGTACAGTACCAGATAGTACCGTTAGTACTCATCAACTGGCTTATCTTCTAAAGTTGTGAAATATTCAAGTTAACGGCACAGATACTGGAGTCAATCATGTAACGTTGCTTTCGGCAAACCTTCCTCAGAGCTCTTAGTGGTGATAAGATGCTTACCGTTAATAAGAATGAATGAATGAATTTTCTGTGTTATTAGTCGACATACCGTTACCAAAGGTAATACAGTAAATTACCATGTCCATTCTATACCTAGTATCTACTGGATAATTCGACTGTACTACTTTGGACTTCATACACTGTAATTTATAGCAAATCCAGCATTCCAACTAACACTAATAAGAGGCTAAATATAAAAAGGCGCGCTTTGCAATACATGGAGATGGTGCGAAACATACCATACCCATTCCGACCGCCAGTGGGGGTAGTCAACATCTATGATCCCATGCCCGCGGGTCGAAGTTTTCCA